>DWIY01000795.1:0-11630 GCA_018248615.1 Erynnis brizo brizo
GTTGACAGAAGTAGGCTAAAAGGCAGAGGAAAACCGATTTATCGTCGATAAGCCGTCGAGTCAACAGCTCACAGGCGCCCGTCCACTTTATCAATGGGTTTTATGACTATAATACGACTCCTGAACGCGGTTCATGCGAAATTGTGTGGCCGGTCGCTAGATGCTTTATGAAATTTCTCCCACCGCGTCGGAACCGGTTCCTACACCATAAAACAGCCCATAGCATCGGGCGATCTTCTCCCCCGCGGTACTAGCTACATTTGCTATTGAATCATCCAAAGCCGTTCAATCTTGCTAAAACACATTAACACTAAAACCGCAACGTAACGGAGTTTGTATTATTCACACAAATAATAACTCGCTTATTTTAAGACGAGTAAACAGTTGTAAATAAAATCGTTTCATAAAATAACCTTCAACCATATACGATCGGATGAGGTACGCGATGAATGCCGAACCGAAGCTCTGTTCACCGAGTTCAAAGGCAGTGTTCTGAACCACCGTAACCTTCACTCACGTTCGTGTTTGTTCATTTATCGATCAGAAAATCTCTCCAATTAAATGCCCGAACAGTTACACTAAAATAATTTTAGAAAGATTACATCGTAGACTGTTCGGTTCGTTTTTTTCGGTGCAACCGTCGCCGCTTAATGTATTATACTATCTGATGAACTATTTTACCCTTTTTATAGAATTCGTAAATGGAACAGGTTTAATCCCACCTCGAATGGGCGATGCCTATTTGTTTGGTCAAGTAATCGCCCCACAATTTTCGATTGTTTACGATTAAAACGTAATCTTCGAATTGAGCGACGATAACAGTCGACGAATTGGGTAACCAAACTTTGTTGGAAACGGGTCAATCGGTATCAATAAGGTAATCAGAGACCGCCGTCATAACTCGATGACGGCCGAAAGAGTATGACTTTGAAAAGTCGGCACCGAGAATCCGTGACGGGGAGTAATTAGGCATAATATAAACGTCACGGGTCGCCTCTCGAGCAGCTGCGCCCGACGGATATGAAGGGTCACCATTTAATTTCTTCATAAGATCACCACACGAACTCTTAAGGAGTGATTCACGACTGACAGATGTCCCCGTTGTCAATTAGCTCGATGAATGAAAACATAATTTGCATGAGCGAGAACTAACAATGAGTTATTTGCATAGGAACTGATACGTACATCTCTAGCGAACAATAAACATTGTAGAAATCAATAGTAGAAATCCATGGTTTCCCAACGCACCTCGCACGGCGCATTACCAAACAAAAACCGGGTTTTTTTCTTGCGTTTTTCTCGTCTTCGCTCGCAGATAAGAGTAATTAAAGCTTTCGATAAAACGTTCGGTTTTGACGAATTTATAATACCTAAGTGAGTCTCGTTATACGTCGACAATACAGGCGGACGTGTTATCGCCGGGGTCTGAATACCAAGCGAGTTACGGGCGATTCTGAGCCTTACGACTACGTTGGGCTCCTTTCACGAGACATTTCGGTTCTGAGTCGCGCTCGAAGTTTAAAAGGAGCGAAGGAGGTTGCCGGGGTATTATTATGATTTGTTTGCGTGATCAAATATGGTGACTCGTAGTATAGCGTATTGATTTGTTAATCGAGTATGGAGAACGCATTTCGGTCAGCTGAGTCCGAACGTAAGTATATGCCGGTTCCCACGGCAGTGACTCGGCCGGCCCATAAAAAGCGGCGACGTAAGCGTACGTGAACAGGTAGCCTTTATAAACTCACCGAGCTGTCGATACTATATCTACAATTAGAATCGCTACGATAAATTTAGGAAAGGCAAAGCATCTCGACACGATCGGCCTACGCGTTACTTAGTTGATTACGTTAACAAGGTGGAAATACGTGTGATGGCAACTTCGATGAAGGATGGCAAGTTTAAGGAAACTCGGAGCTATGTAAGCACATTTTTGAAAATGCGAAAAATATTTTCAAACTTTTTTTAAGAGATTTTAGGTCAGTTTTAGGTACCACTTTCTGATAAAGATTCTGATAGACTTAAAGGATCATAATGATTTCCTTAAATTATGACGAAACTTTATTTTTTTTAAAGGAGTCATCAAACTTTCAACAACAGAAAAATTTGTTGTTGAAAATAATTCTAAATGTTCTACGAACTAACTCAAAACTTACATTGTAAGAAGTAGCGGTACTTAAATTTGAGTCATAAAACACTGGCCAGTCCAGCCAGGTCTAGCTCATATGACGACTACATACAATACTTGGATAAACTTGTTGGTAAGGCAATTAAGGAAACATACCCTGCTACTTACTTACGGCTTATAAACTAAATGGTAATCGACATCCGATCGGAGTATGTGTTCCAATTTTTACAACTTACAACGACATCGATTTTTTAATCGATTAATTTTAATCGCGCAACATTCCTTCTAGTACCCGCGATCCTAATCCGAACGATTTATAACGTCGAATGCAACGTCGTGAGATCATAACGCGCGGCTCCAACTTTTTTCGTGCGTTAAATTGTATTACCGAAGTATTAGGGAACGGAATTATTTGATAATCGTTTTATAGGGGTGAATAAAGACCTTACTCCCATATCTGTTGAGTTATTTTGTATTAATTAGAGAAAAAGGACGTGGGAAAGGGCCGTCTCTTTGTTTTCCGAGCATCTGTTTGGGACGTTTAAAGCTTTAGGACAAAAGCCGTAATCAGGTGACCGTTCGTTTTAAATTTTCGTACACGTGTTTCGGCCACCATTGTTTGTTTAAGTCATTTATTGTCGTCTGTTAACGAAACGAAAGTCAATGGAAATCGCAACAGATGTTCTCGTTTGTTCGTTTTATTATCACTGATTACGGTACACGGGATTGCGACAAAAAAGAATGGTGAGAATTATTGTATGTAACACAAATTTTCATGGGAATTCGTGCTGTTTGTTGAAGACAATCTATGGTTCTTAATTACGTATTGACTGCCCGATGTGCTGTTCGGCCGATCGAAAAAATGTTACAAGGTCGTTTACCGTTGGATTATTCGGTCAATACCGTAAACTCACTTTATAAAACACCTCAAAGGGCACCGGAGTTCACTTTCGAGTTTCGACACGAGAAAATACCTAGTTATTTGGAACACAAACAGCCGGCCAAGTGGAGGAGTCGTGATTTCATATTTCACACTTCGCCAGTGTGGTAACATCTTTTGAGACAGGTTTTTTCATTTAGTTATATCCCGGGTAGACATAATGGAATTCCAATTTTACTACATCGGAATAAAGGTTCGATTGCAATGCAACGCTCAACGACTTAGGTACGATGCCGATATATAAATAAATTGGTAGAGTCACCATCGTACGTCAAATTAAAAGATATGCAAATTTGGACGTCTGGCCGATACGTAGCGTGTATTATTGAAGCGTTTCGATCACGTTTAATCCCAATTATTAATGGTTTTAATTAAGTTTATCTCAATCTATTTCTGCACCGCAGATCGGAGATCGTTGACCCCGGTGAATCATATTACATCAAAACATCGATATTGTTATGTCCATGTCTATAATACGTAATACGAGCCGTGTGAATGAGAGGTTTCGTGTACAAAATATTCTCTTATAAAAAATATCCAGGTCGACAGTTTATTGGCGACAGTGCACGTGCATTCGGTTAGAATGCTAAGCAGTTTCGTGGTAAACACGAGTAACTATGGCGAGCGGGACTCGGCCTATACAGCGGATAAATTGTAAAGCAACACTGTTATTTAACATTATGCTTTTAGTTGAATACTTCCCATGCTGGGAGGATAATACTTGTTGGTATACTTGCACGTCTGCGCAGTGCATATAGACAAACGTTCTCAAAGCGAGCGACCTATGTGAACCTATGATGTTCCAACTTCAAATTGTTGAGCGGGAGAAATCCTCTTTGTTTGTGTTAAAAAATGGTACGCCTTAATGGAAGCGTAAATTTGAAAAAGGAACTTTTAAATCATTTGTTGATAACGCTTTTGGTATTCGGCCAGAGACAGATTTATGTCCTGCGTTTTTGATTAAGAGCTTTTTAAGAGCTGAAACTGTTTTAAGATAACACATTAATTGTGATTTAGGTATTTCTGTAATACATATCACGGTGGCCATAAAATTAAACGCCTATTAAAACGATTTAATTTAAGTTATAAAATATCGATATATATTTTTGGCACAGTTAATTTTAGTGTACATTATTGATATTCATTGAATTAGGTAGCAATATCCATTTTATGTCAATTTTATATTCATTAAATTGTAATTTTATTATTATATTAGGAATGACTGCATTCCTCTCAAATGAGAAGATATCTACAGCACCTTGCCATATTAGCATATTATTATACAATATAAAGAATGCAATGAGATAATACTAATTGGATTATAAGACGATTTTGATGATAAAACGTGTTCAACTTCCTAATGCGATACTAAAAAATATAATTTAATGTAATATGCACCGCGTCAAATGATACCTCCAATTATATAAACTAGTTAAAAAATTTCACACGGCAATCATAAAGAAATAGCTATTATCTCGACGATAAAACCTCAGTGTTGCCACAAACAGTCCAAATGACACAGTAAACCGAGGTGACCAGTCGAAAAAACCAACAGGGCTTCATTTCGAAAGGATTAATTACTCAGACGTCATTACTGGGAAACATTAAACTTGGAAAGCGGGTCATAACTCGAAAGTATAACATTTCGGGTTGATACGTCTTTGACGATTTTACGAAGCTAGAAAACATTAAAACAGACGTTACCACTTTTTCGTCGCTAACTACCGGTCCGGTACCTACACACGAAATAAGTCAGACATTAACAATTTATTGCCCTCAATTACAATCATCGCGAAAAAAGCGACGTCGCTGGCGGAATTCGGGACTTTTAAACGGGCCAAGTGAAAAACGAGGACTACCTTTAATTTCACATGGCATCCAGGCATTCGGCAGACCGAGCGAGGTTCGGGCCCAAGAATTCTAAAAATGAAAATGTCGGCCATAAACAACGGAATGATTTGAATGAAGCATAAGAATTAAAAAATAAAATCGGAGTTAACAAATTTCGGGAGACGTCCACCGCGGGCCCCTCTACCGTAGATCGTCCGATAAGCCATGAGAAGGGTAGGGCGATGAAACCGAAACCACATCAAAAAACCTACTGATCTGTTCATCCGGATTTTATACAAGAATGACGCGCAGCCTCCGATACAAGTTTGGACATGATTCGTTTTGATACTTATCACCGGTTTTTGTTGCATACCGTAAAGTAGATTAGAAGTAGTGATGAGTAAGTTTGCATTAAAACAGATATGAACCACGTATTCTCGACACGGATAGGTAAGCTGAAAATGGCTCACATGAACCGAAAGGCGATAACCGTAATCTGGCTCATCTCGAACGGTTCAGAAGCCGTTCCGAGAACGATTCCCCGCTGAATCTCAATAGCCCGATGTTATCCGTGCTTTGTCACATGTACGAGTAAATGGCGCGAAACATTCTCACTTAAAGTGTGATTCGAGCCCGCGGAGGTTCCCACTATGATCGGCCTATGACACGTCCATAAATTCGTCGAAGTAGGTACGAAGCACGTAAGTACCGCGCCACCTCCCATACTAAATAATGGCAGCGATTTATTCGCGCGGTCGCGGATACCGGCGGAGCATGTGAGCGAGCGACTCAGAATTCCTAGAAAGTGCGCGCGTGTGATGAATAAAGACGGGATCGCGAGGAATTTCATCATTGCAGATTTGAGGGCTCGACGCGCCCTCCGGACGTGAGAACCCGACCGACGCTGTCTAATAAAAATGGAACGCAGACCGCGCCTTCGTCTAATCCGATGACAGATTTTGTGTTACAACGCAACCGAGCGTCCTGATCTTAATCCACTGATTTAACGCCGAACGATTCAGCTATCAATAAGGTCATGTAAAAAATCGCCCGCAAATTACATTTGGATGATATATCGGCCCCTTTGAACAACTTTTATTAACAGCCGTAAACGTTAGAGACGTAGTTAAAACGTCAGAATCTGACCGTAAATGAGCGTCCGTTTGAAAAAGGAGTGTTTTCTTTATCGCTCTCGAGTAGACGAGACGCCTCGTAATAACGAGACCGGTAAACTTTATTGTCTATTCATTCCGCTGATGAGCTTATTTTCTTTATCTTCTCGTCTATGACTAATCGCTATTTACGATCCGCCTTTCGGATCCTGTGGAACGCAATGTTATTTTAGCGCCCGGGAAGCACTCGAAGTAATCGTGGTGGCCGATTTTATTGTCCGATAGTTTATTTAGGCGCATTAACGTGAAATCCAACGTCGGTTAATTGATAGTTGCTGAATACCTGCTCAGTAGCTCGAACGATGCAACCCGCGCGGTAATTATACACGCTCCGATTCTTTAAATTTGAAACTTATGAAACTGCTCTAAGTGAAGTATAACCGAGTCGCGCCCGGTCTACTCTTACGTGGAATTTCATTTTGCAATCCTTTTTTTTCCTTTTCGTCGGACATTAATTGCTGCTCGTCGGAGAGGAGATAAAAGACGGTGTCGAAGAGGGAACGAGATCGAATGAGGCATTCCATAGCTTCGGTAGATTATTAAAAGAAGCGGATGTAGGGGTAAGTATTTTAAGAGGTTCCCGGCGCGAGCGGATTGAGATAAAGGAAATTATTAAGAGCTCTCTCGGACAAAAACGCCGTAGACGGAAGTTTGTTCGACTATAGCGAGGACGACGTATCGCGTTACTGTGGAGTAATAACTTGATGATCCGTGCGAAGGTTTGCGTTTTCCGTTTACGGCCGAACGAAAAATTATGTAACTTCGAACGCCGATTGAATGGTAATGCGATAAACGATTACAATTCGGTCGTAATTATGGACGATTTGAGGCGCCCGAATCGTGTTTGGTGTTCGAATTCGTGAAGGCGTGAAGAGTTTTTGTGCGCTGTGTGGATTGTTAATTACTTTCTAATGGAGAAGCCGCTAGGGCCGCAAGAACCGACAGGGTTCACACGTGACAATGGATCGAGAGAGGTATTCGATCGACGCGTCGTGCTTTACAGTACTATTGTTTTGAGATACGAATCGCGCGTGACGTCATAGCAACGTTAATTTCCGCGAAATGTATAGGTACCGTATGAAGGCTTATGGAACACCTTCGAGCCGAGGTATGTCGACACAACTAGCGAGAGATGCTACTAGTTACACTTTCATTGAAATTTTTGCCATTATTTAGAGCGTGAAACTATTTACGAAACATGCAAAATAACTAACAATCTCTAGAATTAGTTACGCCGTTGCTTAGTCTACTTGTTCCACAATAAAGACTCGGGTTTCTTCACTTAACGACACAAATGCATTAATAATCAGCCACTCAACTGTCTTAATACATCACTCAAATGTGTGTTTTACATAACTTTTGGTTACATTGTTTCTTTAATTTTACAATAAATGATGCGTGAAGGAACGGATGTTACGGCAAGTTGCTAGATGTGTCACGTTCTTCGTGATTAGGCTTAAAAAAGCTAATGAGTTGCTAAAACGATAATTTTAAAGTTTGATGAATGATGATATTTTTTTCACGCCCGAGCAAGTTGTTATCATGCCAAGTGTTAATGAAACAAAGTACAAAATTATCTACAATTACAATTCGAATGATAATTTTTGTTTCGGCACTTATTAATTAGCACCTGTCACAGAGTGCATAATACATTTGCCGCTTCCGAACGTGAAAATACAAAAATGATTAAACGGCTCGATTCTTGTGATTTAATTAACCTTAATTAAGTCCAACCACGCTAGTTATTGCCGGCGTCTCACGGTAAAAAATGATAAAACTGATGGTGCCAGCCAGCTACCGACATTAATTTCTTCCGGGGCTAGCAACACTGTAAAATGAAAAACTTTTCAAGGTGTTGTAACCTAGCAAAAAAACTAGTGTTAAAATTTTTAAATTTGCAGCCACATTTAAAATCCGAACGAGTTCTATTCTTTTTTCGATGTTTACATAGGTTTAAATAGGACAGATAAGTAATTGTCGAGTTGTGGCTGTCACTTAAGGCGGTGCATTGAGGTGTTTTTGTAGCGATGCGGGCCGACCTTCGTGGAGCCTTGTGGGAAAGTGACTTGCCAAAACGACCGGCCCATTCTCAGGCTCCCACATTGAGAAAATATTTGTCGAACTACTACATTTATCGCCGACATTTTATTCAATTCAATTTAAAATGATGGTTCGGAAACTTTGTTTGGAACGGATTTAGTTAACTATCGATCGGTTTTTATCGAAACAACTTCACAACAATGAGATGTAGACGATTCGTTGAGATAATCAACGTAACAATGCCGACGATGAGTAACGTCTAACGCAATACGGATCTATGTTTAATCCATAAAAAGTATAGTTCATGGCCGGCGTGGCGCAGCGCAAATTAAATGAGATGCGCGCACGCAGCTTAGGGCTCGCGCATGCGCGGAAACTTTGACATTTGCGCCAGCCATCTCTGTCTCGCACGGCGTAGCAGGTGTTTCCATTAAAAACAATTGATGTTCGATATTTTTTCGCGTTAAAACGTTTACATAACGGTCCCGCGGTTCTGAATGGACTCGTTCATGCCGCGGGGTTCCCACCCCCGGCTACGAGGGTGCAATTACTCCCCGGACCGATAACCTTTAGTAAACACGTGAGTAACAATTTGAACAACGGGTACCTACGCGACCCGTAATCCGCTCCTCACCTTTGTGACATCCGGACCGTCTAACGGGCCGCGGCACCGTGTAATACAATATGAAATCTGTGATTTACAAACACAAATTGTTTAAAAGCAAAATGAATGTAGCTCCACCGAGGCGAGCGCTCGAATACAAATGAGATTTCTTTTTGGAGTGAGCCATCTCTTTCTTTAAACGCTGTATGATAAATCGTTTCTTTCTATGCGTCGTTAACTCCCGCGCCGCCGTGCTTATAATTTCACTGTTCGATGTTGTCAGTAATATTAATATTCTTGTGACCTATTATCGGTTAGGTCAGATCTACGTGTGAGCTTCGGGCTTTATACCTACGTACCCTTACTTGATAAAAAGTTCGGATGAACTCCTTATAAACCTTTGCACGGCTGTTCCAGGCTGTAACGAGATAGGGACCGTTAGCGCGCCGCGACTCGCGACCGACGGCGAATCATGTTTCAAAATATTGTGATGCTGACCATTGGAGAGTAAATGTTGTAAAGATACAAACCCTATTTCAGTCAGTTCAACGATTATGACTAGATATCGCGTGATTTCGTTTTAATTATGTAAGTAAAATAACTACGACTCATCCTTGCCGATGACCTCATTGCGAAAAAAACGAACTGTCTGAAGAGCTAGGGCAGTGTTAACGCGGCGCGCCCAGCAATATTCGTGACCGTACCTAGTTTAGCCGGCAAAGGTCGTACGATGCGTATGGCGCATATCCTCACGACTCCAAATTCCATTCGCGGCATATTGCCCCGGCATATGGGAGATGTTTCACTGCGTCGACTATAGAAGATATGGCATATGGCGACGACTCGTCGGCTTTCATCTAAGCTTAACCTGTCACTGAAATTCGATAGACGGGGATTATTTCGCGTCGCTTTCGCTCAATTGATCGCGTCACGATGTCTGACTATGGAGGACTCTATGTGAATTTAAACAGGAAGTTTCAATTTAGCGCCAATTCAAATGGAATGATACTGACAGTGGAACCGGACGCACATCCACGTTCGAAAAAAGTTTGAATTTCGACTAGCTATCCGCGCGTTTCTAGTCCTACCTGGCGGTTACCGAATGTCACGTTTTCTCCAGATGGTCCGAGCTTGTGCAAGCCGGGCCGGGAGGCGATTGTTTGCTCAAACATTACGAGACGGTACGACATTTGAAGCGGGCCGCTAAATAAAACACAAACACCTCTCCGAGCCTCGAGTGTCCACACCGACCCGTGTGTAAACTATAGCCGATTCACGCCGGCGAAATAACCGTAACTAAGATCCAATTAAGATGTCCGTTATCCTTGGAATCGAGATAGATCTGAGCGCAAGTAAATAAATAACTGGTAATTACAATATCGAATCACGATTCCGACCGGCCTCCGCTCTAATCGCGGATGAAGATGAGAACGCCACAATGAAGGCGAGCTAAACTACGGCTAATAACATGCGGTCGGTCATACGGAGTCCGAGTTAATAATTAATTAAAAATGAACCATTGAACGCTGTAATCGTCCCACGCACTGGCTCGTTAAATCATCGGGTATTCTTATCGTCATCGCTTCTGTCAAATTTGAATATAGAATCCCGTAATTTCTTTTTTTCTATTATTTACGGACGACCGAGATGCCTCGTAGAGCCTTCGTGTGGATTATTGGAATTTGAATGTTGGTGGCAACGAACGTTGATTTATGGATGTAGGGTTGCTACTTAATGCTTCTTTAATGATGTATTGATTTTACTCTACGAAATGGATTGAGCGATGTTTTTTTACTACAAGATGTTTTTGATCAATCGCTTGGCGTGTTGTAAATAAAATGTTAGATTTAACACTTACCGGCCACGTGAAGTCAAAGGGGAAAACGATGGGGTTGCTGAATCCTTCCACATTGAGGTTTGGCACATCCAATGAGTTTCCACCGAGCACTGGTGTCGTTATATCACCGAACGTACAGGGTGAGGTGGTATCGATATTCGCTTGATAGATCTTGAGGCACACTCGGAATTTAGTCCTGCACGGCGCCAAGCAAGGCGCATCACTATTTGAGGAACCATCACAACACTGCCCACTGCTTAGCCTACCCAATGAGTTCGTAAAACTTTTTATCCTTAGCTCGAAGGAACCGGACGTCAGCACCTGAAACAAAAGAAAACAATGTAAGTATAAGGCAATAGACTAGTGAATTAAAAGTAGAACTTATAGTCTATGGTTTTTCTTGTATTACACCCTTTCAGATTATCTTTATTTTCTTGTCCTGTGATTGGATTCGTTTCCGCACAAATAATGCGTAACAATGCACAAATAATCTACTTATATCAGATAACTAAGAGTAATAAGGATTTTAAAAATAAATAGATGGTACAAAAACCGCTGCAGTTACCATTAAAGCAACATTAAAATTTGAAAAATAATTTATTTCGAAAACTATTTAAAAGCGGTCGTTCTGTAACTGCCACAAGTTTATTAAATGAGTAAAATGTTAAGAGTTTTCGCTTCAACTCCATGCAAATGTCATTAGCATTACCGTAAAACAGACACGTCTCTCGCTAAGCCAATTTATCAACATGGACAGCAAACAATCGATGGCGATATAGCTCTCGTCGAGATGTGGTCCTCAAATACGCAAACTATTTGCACAACTGTGCTCATTGGCGCTGTTGAGATATTGACGAGCGTTCAACAAATATACGGCCAATATGTGGACATATATTATGTGCCATTGTTTGTACGTGCAATTGAAATAAAAGTATTTAATACCACGCACGTTTTCTTTCTTTATTGTTTGTGGAATGCTCAAGCTCAGCAATGTTAGAGCCTAAAGTTTGGGCAAAAGGAGCACAGGCCGCCCTCCTACCAGGTGGACTGACGACCTGAAGAAGACAGCGGGAAACCGTTGG
>DWIY01000796.1:0-11625 GCA_018248615.1 Erynnis brizo brizo
AGGAAGGTAGCCTTAAGTGTAGCATCAGATGTTCCAATATGCACTTTAATATAATAATTACGTTTTGAAATTAATTGTCTGCCCCCCCTCGTCAACAGTGTTATGCTCATACTCACGTTATAAATTTAAATGCAAATAATGCATGCATGGTATTTACTTTTTTCACTTATATCATTAGCTCATTATTGCAAAAATATTGCTACAGAATCTTTTTACTTTATTAGCTTCCTAGCAGTTGGTTGGTAAAGTTGCTTCGCGGTGCAATAATTTAAAATGGATCACGGTACATAAAACGATTTTGGCTTCGTATGACTTGCACTTAAACAAACGAAGGTTTAGTCAAATTTGTTGAGTTTTAGAAGTAAAGTAAGTATGTATATTAGATAAATACTTAAAACTCATAGCATAATAGTCTCGAAGCTTACCTAATTTAGTTGAAGTCTATGATTTAAATCTGAACTTTATATTTCATAATGCTCCATAGACAATTATTATTTATGAGTATATTTTTAAGAAAAAATTTCACGCCACAGCAAATACCGGTTTCAGGGGTGCCATATGATTCATGTAATTATTCAAAGAAACTTTCTCTCCGTACGTCTTCTGTTAACGTGTTAATATGTTTAAAAAAATTTCGAATAAAACATCTTTTTTTCATGTTAATATTCATTAATTTTACTATCATAAACGTTTCCAGTAGGTACTACCAAATTGCGGTTGCACGACGGTTTGATAATATTGGATCGGTGATGGCTATATTCTGTGTCAATAAATGATGATACGTCAATAAATTAACGGGAATATTGATATCATACCCTACTTGAGTTTTATTTGATTTCATCACAGCATTGCTGAAAACAAATATAATTTTATTAAAGGCCATTAATTCAATTGGTCATTCCTTGGCTATGCTTTGTGTTATTAATCTAAAATCGATCAATAGGAACTAGTCGATTGATTACAGTCTACACTCAACACCAAAGTTGGTCTTTGAAGAAAGTATAGATTTATTTACATGTATAAAAAAAATAAAAATATTTACGTATATATTTGGGAATGAAAGTATACAATTTAATTGGCATGCTATGATAGTTATTTAGACTGGCACATAATTCTTAGTGTTCAATTATCTACCTGTAAGTTATACTGGCTGAATAGTTTATTTTACAATGTAACTGTGTCTCAGTGGGTGGAAAATATTAATTATTTAAACATGCTTACATCATGATGGAAAAACTCACTATTTCTGTAGTTAATAGCGTAGTGGGTGTATATTTTATTTTGGAACTTTTAGAATTGATTAAAATATGATAATAAAATTAATAAATAAAATTCTATTATAATTTATGGTAACTGGAAAGAATAACCGAAATATTTTATACTTATATTGTTATTAAGTACATTGTGTCTGCACATCGATTTAAGGCCATTTGTAGTGACATACTGTCAGGTATGGATAGCCCTATTATAATTTCTGACTGTACCCAAGTTATTGCTGCCATCATACATATATGCGCATAAATATTCCAGATATCTTTGCGGGGCTTTACTCTGCAATTTCCCAAGCTTCATTATAATATAACTCGTATATATAAAGGAAAAAACAAGCATACTTTTTAAATTAAAAAAAATTATTGCATGGTTTCAAGTTTAGATACGGAATTGTGTTGTAGCGGGTAAAGATGTGAACAGACAAAGTCTGATATGGTACTTACGTAGGTAAATGAATTTGCAATTTGCAAAATGTACAATTTTTTATTCTATAATAACAGCTGTAAGTGCGATTATAAATTTGAAAAACATTTAATTAATAGACAGGTTTATAATTGCATTTGTAGAAAAATATATCGTATTTAATTATTTCTCATTGAGTTTCTCATTGTAAGATTTTGGATTTTATAGTGCTATTATGATTTGTGAGTAGAAAATGGTCTGATGGTAAATATTTATATATTTGTTCTCATAGTGTATTCTTACAATGGCTACATATTTTAAGCTTAAGGAAGTTGAAATATGTGTACCCGATGCTTTTCACTGCGTTAACTTTGTACATTCCTCGTGCAGTTGAGACACAATCGCGTAATCGTTAGTTGTAGTCAAATTATTTTTTTATAATTAGCAACTAAGCACTTTCACGGTCAAAAGTAAACATTTGAAGGATTCACTTTATGTCGTTTTTTTGAACAATAGTTACTTTTTTGTGTCCTGTGTAGTATATAAAGTGGACTTTCTAATATATAATTCTGATTATGAATATTGTTGTATGGTGTCTATGTATATAATTAGTTACATTTAAGTTTCTCTCGAAAATTTGTTAATGCGTAAATAATTATAAATACCGTAATATTAAATATATAAAAATATTTTATGCTATATTTATAAAGAACAACCAATGATTCGTTTCAATGTATCAAGGTGTTTATGTATCTTAAATGATCAAGGAACTTGCAGGTTAGTGCGACTTGAAAACATCAATATTCAATCTCAAGCAGAAAGTGAACAGAAGTTTGTGTAGCTATAGTGTACACAATCATTGTGGTTTTCCAACTTATTTCCAAAGGTGCAAGTTCTAAAATATATATACTTCGAAGAGCTGTTTACTTTTAGACCGTTAATTGTGCAAATTGTTCCTAGTTGTATGAATCATAGACGCTTGCGTAGGGCCTACGAAAGTGTACCGAACGACCGAAAGAATAACTTATTGAATATGGCCAAGAGCTTCTTGAAAATGGAGCGCGTGTTGTCAATTTTATGTATATTTTGCTTGAAAGTGTATTATGCGGTGAGTTAATAATGTTCGGAAATAAATAATTGCAACAAATTTCATTTTTTTTATTTTCCCTTCTCATGGTCCAATATTTAAAAAAAAATTAAAGATGAAAATGAATAGTTATAAACTCCTCATGCTACAATGATAATATATCACTGATGTGTGCCAGCTTCATACACAAATAAAAACAGAACAGTTTACTTAAAAAAATTTATTGCCTTAAAAAAATAGGTCAGCTGTCTTCCATCTTCACATCCAAACATCCGTACTGTTCAAGAAGTTCCTGCTTCTTGCGGCGAAGTAGCGCTTCTTCGACGTCTTTCTGTGAAGGCACCGCGACGTGCGAAGTCGCCGCGGGCCGCAGTTCATCGTCATCATCGTCTATTCGCTTGTCATCAGGCTGCAGAGAAACATTAAGATTATTTGAGGTCATAATAGAGATAGTGTCAGAATATCAAAAACCGGAAACGTAACATTAGCATCTTTTTCTTTTCAGGTTTATTTTTG
The DNA here is from genome assembly GCA_018248615.1 of Erynnis brizo brizo. Taxonomy (NCBI): domain Eukaryota; kingdom Metazoa; phylum Arthropoda; class Insecta; order Lepidoptera; family Hesperiidae; genus Erynnis; species Erynnis brizo. The sequence continues at coordinate 3,278 of DWIY01000796.1, forward strand.
GCTGAGAATATTTTAACATATTATAATTTAAATAAAAAATCAGGGGCACAGTTTATACCTAGGATTTACTCCTGGATACATATTATAATGAGGTAGGTGTCATTGTAATTGTAAACAATTAAAACAAACTTACATCTTCAGGATAAATATTTTCTTCTTCAGACATGTCCTCATCTTTATCCTGTTCTTTGTTTCTCTTCCATCTTTGTACTGCGCGTTCTATTGCTGCAAGAGAAGAAACCATTCAGACAACCAAAACACATTCATGCAGACTTTAAAAGAGGAGATTCAAGAGAGTGCATTATAAATATCAATATTAGTTTTTAAATATTTTAAACCTTTCTTTTCGGCCTCCTTTTCCAAAGGAACCAGCAATCCGTCGTCGTCGTCCCTATATCCGTAGTAATCCGCGTCGACGTCTCGCATGAGATCGGCTCTCGTCCGTCGAGGGGGCGGTGGCGGTTCCTGCTCGAAAAGCTCTCTGACACCTGAAATCGTCAACTAACTGTCAGTATAACTATTCAAAGGCGGCGCCACATTCATATTTGATATGGCCACGCTGATAACTGTCTGTGCAAAAAACCTTGGTCAGTTACTCAGTAATGTTTAGAATATTTATACTTTATAGTGTGATAGTATATAAACTACCCATTAGTATTTCCCACAGCATCAGGTGAGAAGGATGTAGGCCCTAGTCTATCATGCTGATTGCTGGCCTATTGCAGTGTGGTTAACAACATGCTTTAGAGTAATAGAGGGCTCTCAAGCATTCAGGTTTCCTCAAGATGCTTTCCTTCACATGTGTTAGGGAATGGGTATGCTAAATAACAATCAAATTGAAATTCTCCATAGATTATAGTATAGCAAAGACAAAAACCAACCTGGTAAATCTTTCGCTGCACCAAAGTATTTATACCCTCTATTACCAGGGACTTCTTTCCCATCCTGATCCAACATTTTGGGACCGACTCTTGCATGATCAGGGCCGCCGAGCGCCTTTATTTGTACCTCCCAGTGTCGCTTTTCTCGCATCAATTTGTTTATTTCATCGTTGAGATCGCGTATTCGGAATTCTCCAAGACCAGCTGCAAATAATATTGTGTAAATTAATGAACACTTATTTAGATGTTTGCCCATAAATTGCGTTGTTATACGTACTATTTTTTATGACAGCCAGCTAGTGTAATGAACATATTATTATATTTTTATAAATTAACTTTTGATTTCGATTAGATGCATCAGACTTTATTGTATGGTATGGTAAGTATGGTTTAAACTTTCTTATTCTTTTTTTTTGTAGCCCTCCTTAGTTTTTTGTTTTTCTTCTTTGCTATATTAGTTTTACTCTTTCCTTTCTTGGTCTTTTTCTTGTTCCTGTCCAACTTCTGTGATTTGTCTTCTAGCTTTCCAGTACTACATTGCTGGGCTATTTGTCTGCTGTCAACAGGTTTTTCCGCTGGTGCTTTAGGTGTCACTAGCTCTATTTCTAAATCTGTCTTTTTATCTTTTGTTTCAAGTTTTTTGCCAATTTTAAGTATGAAAACATCTTTTAAAGGATGTATCTGTTTTTCTATATTAACTGGGGCAGGACAGTTTGATGGTGTTACATTGATAATTTTTTTGTCTTTATTATCTTGAATAGAGTCACAATTTTTATAAGTATATTTGAGATTAGATGTATAAGTATTTGGAATTTTACTTGGATACATGTCCCGTGGCAGTTCAAATTGAATTTGATCACCAGTATTATACTGAGGGCCTTCGCATATGCATAAATCTTGAATCGTGTCATATTTTCCTGTTCTTTCAACTTTTGTACTTTTCGGCACCTTTATTTTCAACTCATTATCATTCATTTTTGTAAAAATTTCATCATAATTTGGTCCATCATCTGCAAAATTACTATGATGTTTATTCATAATCAATTTTCTACCTTTATGATATCAATATAACTACATAATTTAAATCTTAGCAATAATTTTACCTCGTTGAGGTGTAAAGAAATCACGATGAGGAATCACGGCGTGTTTTGTAGATCCCCGCGTGCTAGAATGTTGAGAATCTGGACTACATGTTCTATGAGTAGATGAAGGGGATTCTTTCTTCATAAAGATGTCTTCGTCCAAAAGAATTTGGCCGTGTCTGTTCATTTCTACTTTTTGACAAGAGTACAAGCTCATTCCATGATCTTCTTTCAATAGCATCGATGTTCCTTGGGGTTTGGATGTAGCATTAAATGCTGTTGTAATCTCTTTGCCAAGAAATGACATGCGATTGGTAATTTCAATTACACCTATTGGATCAGTTTGATCACTACTACAACAGGATAGATAAAACATGCCCTTTGAAAGTGGTGTTGAAGCTGTGCACAAAATATTATCATTTGGTTGCTCATCTGTCCATTTCTTGCATAGTTCCTCCCGCAAATCAGCAAATTCACTTGAATAATCCATGTAAGTTTCAGCTATTCTAGTTACACAATTCGAACAGGGTGGGTGCTTTGCAATTTGGAGGTGAATTATAAATTCTTTGATACTACAAATTTTATCATAAGTCATTGCAAACAGCGTCGACTTTCCGACATTCAATTTGTTAAAATTATCGATTTTTCCATATGAAGAATCATATAGCATAATCGGGTGCTTGCCCAGAAACGACGCTGATATGACAAGATTATCGTGACTAAATTCAAAACACTCACACTTCATGTGGATTTTGTTGATAATTAGTTCAATCAGAAAAAGGTGATACGGAAAATTTACATCCTCTTTCTCTATACCTAAGGCTTCTTTAGTATGAATGATATCAGTTGATAATCTCTTTATAGATTCTCTTAAAGCATTAGCTTCATTTGTAAGTATTTTACTCATTTTAGTGATTTTATTTATGTTGCTATTTAAAGTAGGCGATTTTGTGTCTTCTAATTTCTCAGAAAGCTCTTTTACTGTCTCAGTTAGCTCATCAACATAATCGCTTATCTTCTTACCTTGAGGTTTAAGGTTGGATATTGTTTTGTATATGTGGTCTTCAAGGTTTGGCGATGTCACACCAGGACTATTAGAGTTAGAATGATTTATAACAGTGGTTTCAGGTGTTGAGCTAGTGTTATTTTTTTCAATTTGGAAAAATATTCTATCATCATTAGTAAGGCTTTGTTTATTATTGTTATCATATCCTGATTTCAAACTAGAATTTCTTGAAGCACTTTTTTGAGATAAATTGCTTACTTCACTTTTGATAGATGATACCTGTGGAGATCTTCTTGGTGAAGAGTCAATGTTATTACCTTTACTTGGTGGACTATCTTGCATCTTCATACTAAAGTCATTTGGGGTTTCAATTGTTGGTAAATCATTTTCTTCAATATTTATATCATCCATAATGGTATTAGGATTTCAATTTTGATAAAACTAGAATTTACTATGACCTTATTTACGACATTTTAAAATTTCCATGGCCTATGAGATTGAACACATTAATTCAATATACATATATGTTTCAAATCTTAGGTTTTATTGTGAAATTTAAAAAAAGGAATATGATTATTTACACAACTTTGTACTAACCATTTTGGATTTGAGCAACCTTCTTGGCAATTTCCCTGACAATTTGTAGTCTCCATTTTTCAGCCTGTGGCAAGTCGTTACACTCTGATGCGAGGTACGGTCGACGCTCGCGCTGCCCGCCAGCTTCTTGCACCTGTGCCGCCCGCCATCTCGCCAGGGTAGTCCTGGAACGATAACATTAATAAATCATAAATAAATAATATAAAATTGCCTTAAACTCAAGTACCTACATTATCGTTACTTATTTAGTTCCTCTTTTATAATCTTCATTAAGGAAAACAAGACCTTTAAATTATCTAATTCAGTCAATCTTTAAGAAAAAAGATAATTGTATAAACTTAAACTAATAGGTCTTAATAGGTCTAGAAACCAAAAATTTTGGACATTTATATTTATAACATTTTATCTGCCAAGACAGGAATTTTGAAAATTTGAGGGAGATAGGGAGTAATTCATATAAATTTTAACTACAGTGTAAACTCTAATAATTTATTAGTAATAAGGCCTCAACTACAGGGGCTGCACATTTTCGATATTATAGAGAGTAGATGTTACCAGAAGAAAGAATTATATATTTTTTTACTATTACTAGCTGACCCGGCAAACATTGTTTTGCCATATACCTAAGTTATTGAGCAGGATAAAAAATTATTAGATTTCTAAAATGACAATTAAAAATAGGGGTTGGTGATAGAAGAGTGAGAATTTAGCATTTAACACAAAATAAAAATAAATAAAATTATCCAAAAAATAAAATAAAAATGATATGGGTGGACAAAATCTTATCACTTATAGGAATGAAAAATAGATAGTAGCCGATTCTCAGACCTACTGAATATGCATATAAAATTTCATAAAAATCGGTCAAGCCGTTTCGGAGGAGTTAACTAAAATTGTGACACGAGAATTTTAGAGTCACTATGAAATTAATTATACTAAGTACCTATCTCTGGTTCTCATAATTATGTACTATGAATTGACCGGAGAGAACGTTCTTATAGCATTAAATCCACCTTTGTTCAGTTTTGATGCATAAAATATATTAAATTATTAAAATATTATATATTAAAATAAAATATTAAGAATCCTAGTCATATTATGTTAGTGTGTATGATATCTTCCCATACTAATGGCATACTTTAACTATACGAATACTTTGATGATCGTGTTCATGCTTGGGGCACAGAGGATTTTAACGAATATTATCACTCACAATCAGTATTTCATTGATGTCTCATTTATAGAAGATTCCTTATCAAACATTTACGCTCTCAACTCTCAAGTAGATCATCTAAGACAGTTGTAATGACGTATCCTTTATTACCCCAGTAATAATAATAATAGCGTAATAAATCTTCCGGCATACACTGGGGTGCAATGGTTTCTGCAATCACTCAACACTACACAGCTTATTCGGCTAATGAAGATTTACTTGCGTTCTTTATTTCACTGTGGACCTTATAGCTACAAAGGCATTTTTGTTAACTTATGTGCAGTGCTGATCGTTGTGTCAATGTCATTTAAGTTCATGCATTAAATAATATTTGTTATGTAAGTTCTAATTCCACTTTATCCTACTACTATTATAAATGCGAACATCCGTGAAGATGAATGGATAAATAAAATTAAATTTTTGTTGCTCTTTCATGCAAAAACGGCTGAACAGATTTGGATAAAATTTGGTATGCACATAGTTTACGAGTATAACTTGGATTAACGTATAGGATACTTTTTATCCCTCTCTGGATCAAAATAGTTCTGAAATTCACGCGGACGAAGCCGCGGACAAAGTTTAGTAGGTACGTATACTTAGATATTGTGCTTTACTTATTCGCTTATGTGTCGAACTGCGGTTAGAACCATATAAAGAGTTTTATAGAGTGTAATATAAGTTAACGACAGTACGCACATAAAATCTATAGGTAACGGCAGTCAATCGTCGATGTAAGTATAAGTAGATATCTTCGTATAGGTAATCGATATGCCGTTTATTGCATTGGGAGTTGGAAATGTTCACTCCAAACGCATTTAAATGGAAACCATTATAACGCAAATGAATTAATAATTAAAAATATTTTTCAAAAAATAAACGTTAGTTAATCAAAATTTTTAATTTTCTGTAAGTATATTATTCCTTAATGAAAATAATTTTTAAAATAAACCTTAATAGTTAATAAAAAAATATATTTTGAGGTTTCAAAAGATTTTATGGTTGAAATTATTTAGTAGATAATATTATAAATATCTAATTATAAGGCGACTGGGTGTCTCTTTAATTTATATTTTATAATTATATTTACTAGATGTGTACTATAATAATAATTCTAACTCGAAATCTATTCGAAAAATAAAAGTAGGTATTTGTATTTTTCTTGCAGCGATGGAAACTAAGTTTCAAGTTTGCAGCGCGACACGTCGGGCGCAATATGTCCGGCGGAGGTTTTTGCCACACTCGCTCATATTGTCGGCGATCTAATAAGGGAAACTTCGCCCTCCGCTTATTCGATATGCTGCGCTTGTCCACCGCCCGCGGAATTTGTAGTTTTTTAATACGTATAGGTCGGTTTCTGTTAGGTGCCTAGCAGACGCATCGAAATAATGTTTCATAAAAAAATATAAAGTTCATTCCTGGAAAATGTTAAAAACCTTAATAAAAACTAATTGGGTGAGTAAGTACCAACTTAAGTATAAGATATCTTTAAAAAAAATCACTTCCCATAAATTCTTAATTATAAATTAAAATTCTTGTGTCACAATGTTAGTTACCAATTTACCATACTCCTCCGAAACGGCTTGATCGATTTTTATTAAATTTTATAAATGCATATTCAGTTAGGTCTGAGAATCGGCTACTATATATTTTTCGTACCCCTAAGTGATAAGGGTTGTCCACCCCTAACATTTTTTTGGACAAATTTTTAATTTATTAATATATCTTCACCCTTATTTCACCAACCCCTATTTTTTAATAGTCATTTTTAATAATGTAATAATTTTTCATGTCGCTCGATAACTTATATGGCAAAACAACGTTTGCGGGGTCAGCTAGTTACCTAAATTACATTAAACAAGCTATGGTAACAGTATCTACTTAGGTACCTATAACTTATTTCGTCCATTCTAAACATCGATGAAAAATTTTTTAACACTGCATAGTTTCCTTGATTTGATCTGTATGTCCAAGGTTCCAACATCGTTTAAATTTGAAAATGTTTTCTTTTAAATTATTATATAGAGTAGATTTCTACTCTTATTATTTTAAATAGTAATAATACAGATAAGGATGTTGTGAACATCTTAAGTATCATATCGTAGGACAACAAAAATCAAATAGTTACCTATTATTAACAGAAACTAAATAATCCGATGTCTACTCGTACCTACTCAAAATATTATTATCTTGACACGTCTATATTCTTGATATTCGTGTTGCAAAATAGGTATAGGGTATATCTAGATTTTTGTAAGCATTTTAAGTAAGCTGTAGGTAGATAAACCTAATAATTATAAAATAACAAGATTATGTTTAGAATCAAATATAAAATAAAGTCTCAAACCTTAGCTGAGTCCAAGTACAATTTAAAACTAAAATCCTTAATACACGTGTTTCGTTTTCACATCGAACGGAGCAATGGCCATTTGCAGAGCTATTAGATTAATAGCAAAGTGAGTTTAGTGAAGTCACGTGGACCGAATGAAAGTGAGCCGTGTCCCGAACGCCGGCTTGAATGGGGACGATCGGTCGCGACGGCATTCAGCTATTGTTGCTCAATCTTGGCAAAAATAGATAGATGAAAGGCACCTGCAGAATAAATGGCTTTTTAAGCAGAAGAGACAGAAATCGTCAACATTTTTGTGAATGGGAAAATGTGTTGTTGTGAACAGTCTCAAAATGTTTGCTGCAGTCAAAGCAACGTATTGTTCCTATAATTTGAAGTGGCTGAAATTTTTTATAATAGTATATTACGATACGCGTGACCTAAACGCGTGCAACGTGCTAACGCCGTGCAATAATAGGCAACTTCGGTCACAAGTATCGTATATTATTTTATAGCAAGTGTGACGTAACCAATATAGATATACCAATTTTAGATCTAATTTTGATTAAACTAAAGAATAAGAATATACGTTTTTGTTCCGATTTCTCAGGTCGATCTTAGTAGGTGTACATATAATGTTTAGGTTCCTGCAATATATATAATATACATACCTATATACGTGTACGTGTCTTTACCAGTTAGATAAGCTAATAGTCCAATAAGATGAGATTAAGAGAGAAAACAAGCTGAATAGAGATAACATTTAAGTAAATTTTTACCAACTGTTGGATGGAGCGTATTTTGGACGGATTCTATTGTGATGCCTTGCACGAGACGCTCCCAAATCCCTATAAAATGGATAGGACGTGTCCCCAAATCCTTAGTTGATTATTATTTATTATCAGCACAATGAATCAAGAACTTACCGAATTTAGAATTGTGTTTAGAAGAAAATAGGCACTGTATTATACTATACATAGAATTGCTTTAAAACTACTTTGCTTGCATTTGTAAGTCTTGCATATAGGACCTAGGAACAATCAAACAACCCTAACTTACTCGAAGTTAGGGTGGTTTGATTGTTGAAGTAATAAATGTAATACTTATTAGGTTCCAAAAGCTATTTAATATATTATGAGGTGGCCTGTAAGAACGCCCGGTTTTTATGACATCTTCTTCTTCTTATATATAAAATTCTCATGTCACAGTTTTAGTTACCATACTCCTCCGAAACGGCTTGACC
>DWIY01000797.1:0-11622 GCA_018248615.1 Erynnis brizo brizo
TTAATATCTCACAAATGGTTCGTTTTATTTCATATCAACATCGACCCGTCCTTGTTGAAAGACCCTATAGCTGTTGGACAAGTGTCAAGTACAAACTGTATTTTTTATTTAACCATTATGTTATCGTAAATTTTAGGCACCCATCTGGAAATAACAATGAAGACTCAAATGAATCGACTGATGTCACAAGTGAAATGAATAGTTCAGTAATTAAAAGCCAAAGTTTGCCTAATTTATATCGAAGAAAACTTATGAGTAGTTCCATCAATTCTGTGGCTCTTAGTAACTCGACGGTAAGTAACAGATATTTCATTTGAACTGTGTCAATATATTATCTGACTTGATTCAACAAAAATATTTTTAATAAATACTGTTACTTTTTAGGTTGACTCATTCTCCGCAAACCACAAGCTATCGGGCAATTCAACTTGCATGAAAGTATACGATGTCTCACAAAATAGATCAACTCATGGAAGTCAACATTCGGAACCCATGAGCACTTCTTCCACCGAAAATCAAACTTCTTCCGAAAAAAGTCAACCAAAGCAGTCATTTAATTTGGTCAAACTATTTATGAAACAAAAAAGTATAAGTAATGATGGAATCGTTAGTATGGATCAACTAGATAAATCTGAATGCTGGCCATCAAGCTCAGGGGGGGAAAGTGGTGAATCCATGGGAGAGCAAAAACTCGGAGACTCGAAATCAATTTCCGCGGAAAGACCCCAGGCTGAGTTACCATCTGACTCCGAAGTTAATACATCAGCAGTTTATGATGAAGTTCGATCGGTTAACCCATTTAACAGAGTATACGATGAGGTAATTGAAGAGGAAGAGAATCTCGATGGTACAAAATTGAGTGGCAGTGAGACAAATTTGTATGCTATAGTTAACAAACCAATCAAGAGGGCGAGTATGAACATAAACAATAGCCCATGCAAAACAAGAAGCAGAAAATCTTGTTCTTCACAGTCATCTGCTACAAGTGTGAGCATTTCAAGCTGTTCTGAATCTGATGGAACTCAAATTACTAGAATGAATAAAGTAATTTTAAAAGAGTCCTGTGATCATAAATCAACATCTACACACCTTGAAGCCGATACAATCGATAAGAGTATGCAAACATCAAACATACAATCCTCAGTAATTTCTCATGAACGAGAACTTCTCAAAGTAGTAGAACTGTCTTTCTTAGAAAAGCTAAAAGAGGGCGACTGTGAAAAGCCCGTGTTCGTTTTATATCCAAACTACACACTACCCGACATTAGTTTCTTAAATGGTAGACCAAATATTTACTTAAACCCGTTGAAAGTAAACATTTCTCCTAAATCTAATGAAAACAAGAAGACACGAATGCAAGTGAAAGGTAAAAGGCCCTTCTCATGTAACGATGTAGAAATTTTAAAGAAAAAAGGATTGGGCCATATAAAAGACTGGGATTCTCTCAATTTCTTACTACCACTCGAATGCAAACAATTGTTGTCGGAATTGCCAGAACTAGCACAAATAAAGGAAAAAGAGGGGGTATCCAAATGCACTGACAAATACTGCAATTCGTCACCCTCTTGTAAATCAAAGAATAGACCAATGAGTTGCGACTGCAATAATTTGGTCGGAAACAATACTGCTGTGTCTTCTAGTTCGAGTACAGCTACTCAACCTTCGTCTGGATACAGAGGTTCTTCTACGATGTTGACTGATTCTTCTGCACAGAATAGCCCCGCCCCTGCAGGAAACTTTAATCCTCTATTTGTGTACCGTTACGATAGTGCTACAAGTTCAGAGGCTAGCTGCGTAAATAATGACGGACAAAGAATTATTCCTACTATACCGAAGCGATCATTATCATTAGCTGATCAAAATCGAATGCTTAAACAAGGAGAATTAGCACCTCCGAGACCTCCACTGCCAAAGAGTATATTACGTAAATCTATAGATAAAACTCGCAAATCTACTAGTCATACTAAACGTTATAGTATGTTTGAAATGGATGAATTTATGCAAGATCCCATAGTTTGTGCCACTGCTGCCGTGGAGCACAAGACGAAAAGAAGATCGCTACAAGAACCATACTATCTACAAAATCAAAATATCGATTATAGGAAGAATAATGATTTGGCTGCTAAAAGATTATCTCAGCAATTCTTGGATGCTGCCGAAAAAGATATTGATTATAATGAATATTATCAAGATGAAGGTGTTGGAACAGAGAGCAGTCTTGAATCGGGAAAATCAAATGAAATTAAGTTCCACAGACCACATACTCCTCCTTTGCCAAAGCCGAGAACAAAGAAAATGGAGTACATTGATTTCCCTCCTCCAGGAGCTCTTATTAGTAGCGCTGATTTACAACAGCTAGAAGAATTTTTGAAACAAAGCGGATTCAACTGCCAAAACATGGACGAATGGGATCAAAATCAGGTTCAAAAGGTAAGAAGTCAGGTTACGAAGTTTCTTCAGATGAAACGTTCTCAAGAAGAGAATCAAAGGTCAACAGATTCTAGTGCCAGTAGTTGTAATAGCAAGAAATCTGTGAGTTTTGCACAAAAGTCAGAAGGTAAAACAGAGGGTCAACCGGTGCAAGTAAAAGCAATGGAAGAACTTAAGGTAGTCAGTCTTGCAACTCCACCTAATTCACCTAACATTTCTGCGGTGATCGCACAAAGACATTATCAGGTAATGGTTTCTCTAATCCTTTGCATCCCTCCTCACATCACATTACCCGTTGATTTCTGTGAGTATCTTTTGGTTTTCGTATTTTTATTTATTTTTCGTAGACTGACCTTGATCCGTCCTACCTAGTACTTTCCTATGCTTACTGTGAAGCTACTACTATATAAACGCCGTTATCTTTTATTTTTCATAGCACTTGTTATGCTGGTTGTCCTTTCTGTTTATTTTAATTTTTTCATTCGCCATTTTCAATAACATCTTTCGCTGTATTCTTTGAGTTTTGTAACCATCCATCACTTTTAACCCTTTCGATTTTAGGGCAAAAACTTAGCTGAGATACCTATATGTGAAGAAGGAGAAGTAAGTCCAGATGAATTTGGAACTCCAACACTTCACGAGGGAAGAGCTAAATACGATTTGATTGATGTATCACAGAAAAGAGGTTCGTGATTTTAAATAACAAACTTTTTTAATAGTTATTTCTAAATAAACGTCTATTGATAAGATTTTATATTTTCAGCTTTAGTCTCCAATGTAACAGATGCCGTGGAAATGTTAATTCAACACTTCTCGCCAGCTACTGATCAGGCTGAATTAGCATTTTTAGGCGATTCAAAACAATCTCCAGCTTGTGCCAAAATAGCACTCAACGCATTATGTCCAGCTTTATATGCAATATTCAGGGATGGCCTCAAAGAAAATATTGAGACCTCATTTGGAGCTGTTAACAATTCTGTATGGCAAATGGTAGAGGCAACCGCAAGACAAGGTAAAGATCTATTAATTGTATTTTTGAGATTTGTTCATTTGAAATATAACCGTGGCGTTTATTAAAATATTACTGTTTCAGGTCCAATAACAAAATCCCTTAACGAACTCGTTCTAAGGATAAATAGTGAAGATGCGGTTACCGAAGGACTGGTCAAGTTTAACGCATTCATTTTGGGTCTTCTAAAGTAAGTTTTAAGTACCTAGTGTTAGTATGTTTTAAAATGAATTTATAAATAATGCTTACTTCTATATTAAAGTAATGGCCGTTTATCATATCAATTAATTGTTTACAGCGCGCAATCTGTCGATGCTTGGGTCTCGTATGTCAGAACGAGGGAATCTATCTTGGCGAAGCATTACGGCTCAGATTCTCTCATACTGGCTGGTTGCATCGGAGAGCCGCGGTGTAGAACTCTCTTGGATACGTTACTGGCCAGTCTAGAGCCTTTGAGATTACTGCCCTTTTCTTTGGATCTAATGTTTGAAATGCGGGAACTGCACAGAAGCTTCAAGAGAATCGAGAACGACATGCGAGCTGCCAGTAGGGTATGTTGAACTTTAACTTAATAAATACTAACATAACATTAAACAACTATGAACTTTCAATCTGATATAAAAGTATCCATGACGTTCCAATATCGATACCACACTGCTACATTCTGTCTATCGCCTCCAACCTAAGCAAATGTCGCTTTATTTGCATTTTATTGTTTATTGCATGTGCTTTGGAACCACAATTCACAGCGAATCGAGACAAATTTAGCGTTACTTTCGTGCACAGCGTTCATAAAATGCAAATAAAGGCACAATCGAACGATCGATGTCTGCCGAAAGGCGAAATTTCAAGGTCATCCTTCTTTTTACTATTGACTAACGCTGGATGGCATGTTGCATGACGTTAAAAGACTTTCATATATTTAACAGCCCACCTCGATTAACACTCCGCCACTAACACTCAACCAGCGGAACCTCCTGAAGTTGGTCCGTTCGATGCAGTCGAGCGGTCTATCCAGCGACGATTGCCAAACCAGCGTTATTATGAGACACAAGGAGCCCAAAAACAAAGAACCATCGACTCCCGACCTGTTAAACGATTCGGCAAACGTTAAGACGACCTTGGAAAAGAACAGACCACGATCATGTGTCAACCCGACCACCATCGGCTACGATATTTGTCCGAACAACAGCCGAATAGAATTAGAGAATAACAGAAGATGGTCGGGCGTCCAGTTAGGCTCAAAGTTGATGCAAGCTTTTGATCGTCTAGTCTTTGATGACAGTGACGATTATACAGATAGCTTAGAGAACAATAAACCCCCCGCCAAACCTGCCGGCAATGACTTAAAGGTAACTGGGAGGCCCTTGTGTGACACTTGAATGTGCTTTGTAGCAGCTTGTTCATTTTGTTTGTCATTCCATGTCTAATTTCCATTCCCGTCGGCAAATGCTTGCTTATTTCTTTTGTTCTTAGTTTATTCCTTAGACATCGTGACAATTTTTATTTGTGTGTGTTCGTTATATTTGATTTACTCCTCAGATTTACTCATTGTTGATTTCATTATTTTATTCGTAAGCAGCTTTTAGATATAGGACTTTTTTTGATGTCGTATTTGTTGTTTTTATGTTCCTACTAGGTACGTTACGTACGTTACCTACTAAGTTACTTTATCATATTTGACATACACAAAACCGCAAAATAACCACACTTGTGGTTCATGTACAACACAATTAATATAATATTATCGTGAATTCTCCTGATAGTCATGACGCAATACCCACTACAGTTTACTTAGTTGATTGACTTGCTGAGTACATTAATATCTGGGAAGTTTTCCAACTGGAAGACGCTATGCAGAACAGGAAAACAGGGCATACAGGATATTACTGTTCAATTTCGCCACTGTATTATTTTGTAAAAAATTGTATTTAGACCCCTTAGGTACTAAATGGATATCGAATGACATAAAATTGCATTAATACAACTACAAGTATGAAAATGGTTTTATTTTGTCTGAATATAGATCATGATCTCTAAAAAATAATGCGATCTTTTAATAAAATAGAATAGATATACTTACATACTTAGTTTCAATTTTTGTAGCATTAGCTACCTAGATTTTAATCTTATGAAGCTTAATATAGGTATTAGGCATAGGTAAAAATTTATCGACACTGGTGTAGAATGAATACATCGAATTTATGTTTGCATCTTTTTTATTTCTAAAGATTCCACAGTCACTTTTTAAATTAGTAAAAATAAGTTAAATTATCATCAGTCTGTAGGTACCATAGAAATAGGAAGTACTTAGATAGAACGGACTAAAACTGAGTTCATATTAGCTCATTCTATAACTTTCGAGTAAGATTGATAAAGTGAGTTTTTGGCGTATACTTTGAGGCTGAGCGAGCTTTAGTGGATTCGAAACAAATATGTTATAATTGTCATTCGATTTACTTCCTTTTTAACAAGCTTTTATTCTGTAGTAGGTACCCAGTTATGTTCCATTACATTTAATTTTACTGGTTTTGCTCGACTCGATATAACAGGACTTGTATGTGATTATAGCTGGAGTGTAGTGGCGACGAGCAGTGGCGGCCAGGCTCGGCCAACAGCGCGGCGAGCGGCAACACCGGCGCCGGCAGCAACAACTCGGGCGGCAAGTTCCGCCGCCTGCAGCTCAAGTGGGAGCTGCTCAGCAATGCCGAAAGCCCTGTCACTCCATCAGGTACGTATTTCTGCTTGTGAAGTTTCCGGGCGAGAAGTCGAAAAATTGGCTTAAAATACCACACTGACACTTAACTTGAGCGGCAAGTTGAATTCAAGTTACAAAGTCCAATTTATTTATTATTTATTGCATAAATGCAATTCAGCTAATTCAGCCCCTATTATTTCCGTGTTGATACCTCAACACATTAATAATGGTTTAGTGTGTATGTTTCTTAATCGAAAGAAGTGAATAGGAAAAGAAACACTGCCTTATGCCTAAAAATATAATCTGATCGATTTTTTTACTTCTGCATCAATCTATCGGTTGCTGCATTATTTTACATTTCAATATCAGCCATGGCGTCGATTTAGTTTCTTTTAATAAATATCATTTCAATATTATATATTATATAATATTACTTCAACATAATATTTCATCACGATTGTGTATTGCGTATTTGAAGGACGAATTTACTTCATTGTGTATTTATGAGCTGAGTTCTAAACAATAGCCGACGTTGCCTAAAGTAGCAGTGTATCCGCAATGGGCGACTTCCGTAGCTCTCTTATATAACCATGTACCTCTAACTTGAAGCCTTGAAACTTATGGATTCCGTATTTCAATAACGCGATGGAAACTTCCAGAGTGGAAAATGGAAATTCTTCGTTATTATTGGATTCAAATGTATTCCAAGCGTCCTTTTGCAAAGTTCGATCTGAAAATTTGGTTTTGTAATTTTTTACGTCAGGTTTTATGCTTTAGGTATTAATCCAAGTACTTAATCATTTTTCTTCTATAGGTACTCAAAGCAAACTCAACATTTAACGGCAAAACAGTTCAAAACACACGAAAAAAACGTACTCTTAATTATTTTTCCTAGTCAAAAAAGTTTTTTTCCTTTAAGTAATTTGTTTGCCTCTTTACTATCTAGAAGAGGCTATTACTCTATGTTTGAATACTATACATTAAATCAAACGCAGCTGTATTCATTATTAAACGAACCATGCCGTAATATTTGTTTCCCGTAAATTGTGAGACATCCCGATGGAATTACTGTTTTTGAAAAAGTTTTATTTTTTTTTTGCTCAAAAAAGTTTTATGTTACCAAACGGTGTAATACTAGAGAAAAAGTTAAAAGAGGAATCAATTTTTCAAACTTGCGTTTTGTTTCAATCATTGATTCCTTGAAACTTGGGCAAAATATTATTATGTTGGTAAAGGACTAAGCGACATAAGTTTCCGCCAACATAAACATATAAAAATCTTTGGTTATGGCTAAATGTATTGTTTTGTAAACAGGAGAGACATCGCCAGCGGCAGCGCGCGGCTCGAAGATCCCGCGGCCGGTGTCATCGCCCGTGCGGCCCCACGCGCCCTCGGTTACCTCCCCGGCCAAAAACACACACAGGTACGTTTGTACTCTATAACTCACGTTTTCTTTGTTGTCTGTAATAGAAAAAGCATGCTCGGTCTATTAGGAAATTGGGGGAATATGTTTTTTGGCGAAGCTAAGGTGTTTACTTACATAAGTACTTCGAAAAACTCATTACAATAAAAAAATCTTGCAGATTCTACAATCTTAAAAAAGTTGAAAATCCAACAGTTTCACCGTCTAAGTCAATGTCAGTGGGTCAGTGTTAAAAAAGTTAAAAGCCAATGATTAGCATTGTTGTTATTATTTTTAACATGAGGTTTTTTAAAAAAACGCATAAAAAGCTCTTTTTCGGAGCCGGCAGATATTGATAACCACTTACCATCAGCTTTGGTTTGCCTGCTTGAGTGAGTTACCATAACACAGGCTCACGACCTACTTTAGCACAAGAAAGCTGTGTGAGTTGTCCCACACTATTTTTTTAATATAAAAAAGATGTATAATTTCTGTAAGCAACTCATCGACGATTCAAGAGGCACTAGCTAGTAGATAACAGCTGTCTCTTAGTTTCAAGCCCATCATTATTTTGAGGAATTATACATAATTCAACTATTAATATTTTATAGAAAGTTACCCAAGACGTTACATAGGTATCACATATTATTATTTATATTGAAATCGCAACGTAACCCATCTACAGAGAATCGATTCCCTCATGGCGAGGCCTCGACTCACGGAGGTGGTTTTGTAACAGCATATTTATAACACGCAATGTATCAGTGTTACAGCCCATTGAATGTACCTATCAATTTCAAAATTGTCCGTCGCAAGAATGAATATTGAAGAATGGTTTATATCTTTCTTAATGTAGTATTATTTTTATACTTCTGTTCTTAGAATGTTCCAGTGTTTAATATCAAAGTCGCAAAGGTTAAATTAAACTAAGTAATTTTAAATCGTAGCACTCAGGCTTATTTTTAATTAGCTTAGGTATAATTATCAAGCAGTTGAATGTCTCATGAATCACACTGCCAACTAAATCTAGGTACTTACTTACTTAAATAACCCTCCTTCTGTCGCAGTCGGGTAAAAATAATTTGTAGTTTTCATACTCGTAAGTGTACTTTATTGATAATAGTATGCTGTGGGAAGGGGGCGGTATTTTTAATTAAAATATTTATTTAGCAGGAAACATGAACTTCAACAAAAACAAAGGATATAAGGAATCCGTTGTATATGTCCAGTAGTGGACTTAACAGACAATCTTTTACCGAATTATAGAAGAGCGGATTTCCGCAACACCTAATAGAATTAACAGTTTCTAAAAGTATCCGCATTGATTATAGGGGCATACCTGTACCCGTGCGGAAGGGTAATTCCCCAACGTCCGCCACGGCGACCAACCGTGCGTCCACCGCAAGAACGACGCCGACTAACAAAAAGCCGCCGCAACCCGCTAACCGGTAAGAAAAAATGCCAATCAGCTGGTATCACTTTTTTAAACATGCCTTTAAATAAGTTTTCAAGGAATTAAAAATTCAATATTTCATAATTAAATTTGAATCTCTAATTTTCCTTATTTACCAATCTGTAAATCGTTATAAAATTAAAATCCTGCTATCGAAGAAATTTTACAATTTTGAGTTTAAACATTATTTTAACCTCGATCCAGGTTAATGTCTTGGTCACTATGTTTGTCATTTAAAGCACTTTATCCTAATTGATCTTATGGTGACGGTTTTTCTGAACTATTCTTTGGGTTATTGATCCTATCTACTTTTTCAAATGTCTTATTATTTTTTTAATTATTCTTTTTTTGAGCTTTTTATTCGTGTTATATAATTATGTAAGTACTAGCCTATACAAAATATATGCACGCATCTTCAGAGTCACATGCGAGATGCCAACAAGGAAACACACGGTGGAAAAGTCGAGGCACTCGAATACAAATGTTGCAGTCGCTAAAAACACGTGCAATGCTAAGAAATCTACGTATGTATAAACTTAGTTGGGAAGCTGGTGTTAACACGTACTAACATACTAATTATAGCATATTCTTTGGCATTAACAGATAATAATCGTGGGTAACTGCATGAAAATGGAAATAGGTACCTATTTAGTAAACTAACATCGTTTTCCAAGAAAGTCGGTAAAAAGCTTTCTGGTGGTGCTTACATAAAACTTGTAAATACATAAATTCTCAGTATCGTTTATGATGCTGGACAGACATATCTATTTGTTGTCACTTACAGAGGTAAAGCATACAAAATTAGTGTTGTGACCAATTAAAATGTTGAATTGGTCACAACACTAATAACAAAATCATCAAATAAATTGATTTATAAAATTCCTGCTTTAAAGCAAATCCAATTGTTTAAAGTTAAAAGTGTAAAATGAGTTATTTTTCTATTTAAAATACTAAAGTCCTTTTGTGAAAGACAATATCTTATGAAAGATGCGTAAATCATATTGTGACGATCGTAAAGAACAGAATTTCCTGGATGGAGAACCCTCGAGATCTTAAAATAGACTGCATTGAAGTTCACGGTTTAGATTTGGAGTGCATAAGAATGTTGATTGGTTAATTAATTTAGAATTTTAAGTATGTACCTACTTGTACATAATATGTACTTGGCTAGGTATATAAAAGATAGGCATGATAATCGTAGTCTTCATGAGCAGCAACGCACCCACATACAACTTCAGATAGGATTTCTATCCTATTTGAGGTTGGACGTGGGGTATCTATCGGTTGCAGTGACTGATTAACTTCAGGTGATCTGACTATAATTCATTTTAGTCATTTGGTGCTCACTAAGGCCTTCTGTACACGAAAACGAAGTGTTCAAACGCATAGAAATTCTCCGTGCTGTTGGTGCAACATAGCGCAGCGTACGCCTTGTGGATGCGTGATTTTTCAATATATTTCAACTATAAATTGTTTAAAATCATTAGAAGTTAATAAACCAATTTAAACCGACATCAAAAAAGGGTGTTCTATGAGCAACTGGTTTTTTTAAAAATGAATGTGCAGCAATTGTGGACCGATTTTCAAAATTAGTGGTGAATTAAATGCGCGCTTCCGTTCTTCGAACTCCACCAATCCGCATTGGAGCACCGTGGTCGAGTATGCTTCACACCTCCCACTGTTGTGGGGCGAGACCTGTGCTCAACAGTGGGCCGTAAATTAAGGGTTGCAGCCAATTTCAAAATTAAATAAACTATTCGAGTGGAACTTCTGAACGGATATAAATAATTTAACCGGGTTTAAAGATATTTGTCGTCAACAGCCGGGTCAGCCGGCGAGGAGCAATCAGTGGACTATTAGTGAGAGTGAGTTGTGTTTCCAGTACGTCCCGCGTGGACCGGCTCGAGGGCGCGGGCGCGGCGCCGCGGCCGTCGTCGCTGCCGTACGGCCGCGCCGCACCCGCCGCAGCGCCGCGCCGCGCCGCCTCCTCCTCCGCGACGCGCCCCACCACGCACCACGCGCACCACAAGAACAAGTCAGTACCTACAATATAATATTTACCAAAGTATAAAGAGAGGGGAAGTAAGTTAACTTCATACAAACGCACCGCGCGTGGATTGTATAGATATTGCCACAGATAGTGGTGTGCGCCATAGTATCTATGCGTCGCCGCACGCATACTTAAACAAAATCTCGATCCGTTGCACGTACTGTTGCGGCACTTCACACCGATTCCAAAGAGGTAACATTTACTGATTTTAAAGTAATAATAAAAGTTATTCATATTTAATCAACATCAGGGAGCATTTTTTTCACAATATACATACAATACATATACAATACAATACCTATATACAATACCCATACAAAACAGAAGTAGGTACCTATTTAGTATTTAAGGTGGTGGTTGGTCTCATTTGCTGGACAAATTAATACGGTGTACTTTTAATACATGAGCCATTAATTTTTTTTTAAATAAAATCCGATTAAATCAATTGTTTCCAGTTATTATTGATATTATCAATGGTAATACACTGATTAAGCCACGGCGTCCGTCCTATAGTTATGAAACACACTCGTTTAATATAATCAATACCTACTGATATCGAAACCTACATAAGCGCTGCTGA
>DWIY01000798.1:0-11615 GCA_018248615.1 Erynnis brizo brizo
TTAGGTAATAAGTACGTTTAATAGTTTTATCTGAACGGCAAATTTTAGAATAACGTGGAGAAATATTATTGTTTGGTAAATTAACAAATAATATTATCTGCATTGCGTACTAATTACTATTTGATAGCGAAAGATTACAAACGCCGCGGTATGATAGCACGCAATTGTCAATACTAGCGACAAATTCGCTTTACATAGCATTTCCACTGTAACGCCTTTGTTATATCAGTATATTACTACTCTGAGCTAATATTATTTCGGAATCAGTGCCGTGAGCATGAACACTATCGACAAAGTATTCGTACGGTTAACGTCAGTCATTAGTATGTCATATGAGAGTCCGCCTGTCATCTTCCCATACTAATGGCACACGTTAACTATAGGAATACTCGTACTTTGATGATAGTCTTCGTGCTCGGGGCATAGTCAGCGTACTTTACTACTATAATTCATTACTAGATGTGAATGTTTACAAAACAGACAAGGGTTTACCGACACCAGTGATATTTCTCATGGATTTTTAATTTATTTTTAGAACAATACGTCTTATTCGCTTATGCGCTATGTTTGCGCTTTAAGGAGATTTGCATATCTAATATGATTAAGTATATTTTAAAATGTTTAAAAATTTAAAATGTGCAAAAAATCCTTTATCGCTGTATCTTTGTCAGTTCCGAGCTGACTATAGGTAAACGATTTATTTTTTTCCCGAATTTAAATAATCATTACTTACTCGTACATAATCTTTTAGTTGAGGCCTTGTTTTTGAAAGATTTCAAGAATAGACAAATTTTCCGAGTTAAAAGAGGGGCGTATTAATTTTAATGATTTTGATTTCTTCCCATTCAAGTATTCTAAAAGTAACGAAATAGGCACACAAAACAGAAAATTATCCGATAATTTTCGGGATAATACAAACCATGTAAGTAAGTTTACGAAAACCCTTTCCGTTAAGATATTCGGTGTATCCAAAAACAAACAATCCGATTCCGGGGAAAAGTTCATGTTGTATTGGAACCTTAGATGGAACGTACATGTGTAAGTTCTAAAATAAATGTTTCCCTATTATTTATGCCGCCTTCGTAAATCGCCAATGGGATTTAGGGTATAAATTCGCTATAAAAATACGAATCAAGGAGTTGAAAATTATTATGCGAATAGGCTTGCTTCTTAATTTTTATTATAATAATGTTATAACCGTAATTAAAGGCAAATTTAATTAGTTCGATTACTTTACTGATTATTAGTTGTCGTACTTCTAGTAGGTAGGTACATGGTTTAGGGTTAGTATCGTAAAATGTTTTATTTTTCTTTAGATAAAAAAACGACATAAAATCTTAATATTTGGTATATTTATTATTCATCTGCAATCTACGAGTACGTAGTATAGATATTTACGTACTTGCTAGATTTTTACGCATTATGATTCATCGGTTTTACAGTGTGTAGTTAGTCACCTATTAGGTACATAATTTCTTATCTTAAGATCTCGTTAAATTAATCTTAATACATTATAGGCTTACATACACAGAAATTATTATATTATTATTTATTAATTTGTACGAGATTGTTATTTATTTTTATATTTGTATTAATGTAAACAATCTTTTACAGGTGATACGATAGGATAAACAACTTCTTAATATTTTCTATCGATGGTAATAATGACTATAAGACTTCTATATTTCAGTTCCGTAGTCTAAAGTATTTTTTGTTTCCTCCACTCTTGTCTCAGTCCTACTATGTATATTCAAGTATGTTGTACATGTACATTGAACAATATTGATTAGTTACCAATTGCTACAATTGTGTGTTAGAATCATGTGTATACATAGATATAACTATATTGTGTATTAGTATGTATTCTATATCTAGAGTTTAATTTATAGTACGTTCCGACTAGCGGTTCTTAGTGTTTATTTTGAATTTTCATTACCGTAGATGGGTTCAGTTTTTCTTTGAAGTAAACAGACACTCGACTGTAATAAAAGCCACTTATATAGTAAATCCCCTCAATGCTGAACAATCCTAACTACACTAAGTATTAGCAATGTAAACATAGCATGTTATGTATGGAGACACGTAAGCAACTGATTCACAGAATTATTGAGACAATAATACCCTGTATATTATAAGAACAATCACTGTAATAAGAATTACTTACACGTTAGATTCACGGAGAAAATATTTTTCCCAGGGTTACGCAAGCGGTAATTGTGGTGGAGCACCTTAGTTGCCATCTTCCGAAGTTTGGTAAGTGAGGCACTCCATTTTTACACAGTCTGCCCGACGTGATTCCGGAGAGAAATATTTTGTAGATTGTACCGCTCGTGCCCTGTCAACATAGCTTCTTGACACGAACAACCCACGCGGAACATCACGCATAAATACGTCTTTCCCGGGAACCACCGGCCGCAACCTCACACCGTAGCTAGTCGCTTGAGACCAGAGACCCGCAGAGCTTCCTACATTGAGCCTATAACGGTCGATGTCACGCTATGCATGATTACGTTAAGAGCACGAATACTTAGTTTACCTTCTATAATGTTGTCAAATAGTTTATGCAATAGTTGTGTATTTAGATTATATTTTGCACAATTTTATGTCTTTTTATTCTATCACAGTTGAACTCTTAATGCTTGCGTTATTACATTTTATCGAATTTTATTCTTGCCAAAACTTTGTGAAATTTGAAGGAAGCCATCGGTGTAATCGTAGAAGATCCAGGAAGGGTTTTAACCAGTGAACCTGAGCGCAAGCCAACTGATCCGTGTAATGGAAGTCTCCGAGTTTAGGCCCTCTTCCGTCCCTCTTTCTTTACGTGTGCGGTAACGTCTACATTTGAGTGAGTACAAGATCGTTTAATAATCTCATTCGGAATGTAATGTGGTTATGGTATGAGACAGCGGAGGACGTCTGACGTTTTTAAATTAGGAATGTGCTTGTGGGGAAGCAATTATGAAAGGTTTAGGGTTGTTTTTTGTGGAATCAGTAAATAGCATGTAGTTAAGTCGAGTTGAAGCGCATTTATATGCGGACATCGTACAAGGCGCGTACGCCGGCAGACGACACTCGCCCCTAATCCGATTATGTGTAACAAAATGCTACGCGCAGCCACTCTGCGACCATCGCTCGTATTCACAAACGACTTATCGAATCCGCTCGTAAGGCTCATTCACCCCGGAAAATGTTCAAATGTAAGACATTAAAATAGTGTAATAAACGGTGTAAAAGGTTTGTATATTTAATTTTCTTTTTTTAAAGTTTTATTGGCTTAATTTTATGAATGTTTATTGTTTATTTATAAAAAATTATAATAATTCATTTCATGCTTTATTTATATCAGTTACTATCTAATAATATGTTTCTGATAAATATCATGTCATATTATGTTATTAACACCTAACATAATGATAATCATATTATATTTAATAAAATCTAATCGTATTCAAACTTTATCAAGGAAACATGCTACTGAAATACCTAAAAAATATTATTTTAATCAGACTCTGACGTGTCTTATTTTTTAGTTTAACAGGTGAATGAACTTAAAGAAAGAAATTTCGTCAGTTCGTTTATGAATAGGACGTCTAGCCGACAAGTGCGAAAACAACGCATTCAAAACGTAGGTATGTTACATGTTCGTCATTGTACAACTGTACGATGCGACGTACGACGTACGACGACGTTCGTAGTCGCAGGTAGTCTAGGATTTTGTAAGCCCCTTTGTATATACTGAAACTGAAATTCGCAAGCTTATATCTTTTTGTTACTTTTGAAAGCCAAATATACCATTTCATATGTAGAATATGCACAGGTTTCCAATACGTATACAGAAACCATAATAGGTTTACATAAAATAAAGTTTTGCATTCAGATATGACTATGTTTTCAGTGTTCAAAGGAACTGTAAAATTATCTTATTTTAATTTTGCAGAACATCAAAGTATCATTTAGTATGTTTATTTTTGTAAGAACCGATTAAGCGCTGAAATTAAAATTAACGTTTCCTGACAAAACAGTTTTAACGAAATACAAATAATAACTACCAAAGTATTTATAGATCTGAAATATTAACTTCAGGGAATTAAAATGTTAAGCTACTTATAGTTTTATAGTCTTGGCAGCGGCCCATGAAATGAATGAGCCCAAATATCAACACTATAAAAATCGGGATGAGACTTTTCATTGAGGCGACCCCACGTGAATGTCACTTTCGTAGTTCCCAGGTCTCACATAATCCGATTACGTGTTAGAATGCCCTGTCATTCTACGACCTTCGTAATCTTCCACAATAAAGGAGATGTTCCAAAATGGGCCATTTAATGTACACAACCTCAAATTAAAAATCACAGTCTAAAAGTATTAAACAAGAAAATATTCTCATCTTAAAGTATTATGTACGTACAAAGCTGTTTAAACGTCAGCCGTGGTCTTAGGCCACAGTAAGCGAGTTTAAGCTTTAGGGAAAAGTGATGATAGTTGAAACGTATAAAGTGCATCTTGTTGAATCGAAATAAATTATTTAGATGACTTGCTCTTGCCAAACACTGTCGTTTAGTCCGCTGATCTATTAAGCTGAGCCGGCTAATTTCGTTCTTGTGGCAAATGTGTCCTGGTTGTAAAAGGGCGGGAGTATTTGTTGAAAGATTAATTAGACTGTTCCTTGCTAAACAGTGACAGTATGATAGTTAACACTTCGTTTTTCGTAGTTGGGGTGGTGTTCAAAACTAGAGACGCATGTCTTATACATATTTCGCAGTTATGTGCGATACAAATTATTATAAAACCTAATTTAGTTTTAAGCCCCGCAGGGAAATCTACAAAGTTTCCATAAAGAGTAGGACCACGATCATAAGTAAAAGCATCTACGAACAACGCAGGTTCTATTAAAAGAAAATTTGCAAATATAAATACATAATTGTAGTTTGAATCAATTAATCATAAAGGATAGGTTTAGGAATTTCGTATTATCTTGATAGTGATTTTGTTTCTTTGAGCAAATTACCTACTTATTAGGTACCTTAAGTGATACTACATAGATTGGGGTCTACATAATTTTTGTCTACTTAATTGTTGTGTAAAAACTGAAAATTATTTAAGTGGTGTCTGTTGTTTTTCTTATGGCAAGTAGATTATGATGAACACAATATAGTAGCCGTAGACATAGGAGTATAATAGAGTATTTCCGATCTAAAATAGGACGGCTAAATGAGTAGGTAGGCTTCTGTGTCGGAGGTCATCAAAAAAGGAAGTAAAGTACGATAATTACCACAAAAGTGAACGAAAAGCGAAGAATATGTTCAAGAATTCAATTTCTTGTAAGGCTAACTATTTTTGTTGTAGTTTTGGTAGAAAAGGCTACGGAGGGCAAAGATTGAATGATAAAATATTGACAGCGTATACGCAAAGAGGTGGAACTAAATTAGATAGCCTCTTTCATTGAATAAACATGAAACCAGCAAGAGCTCCGTGGATTTTAAACAGGCCATAAATATGATGCAGTGGGTAAGGTAACGTTGCTTTAATGAATGATAGTACGAAGTACATTTAAAAATATTCATACATTAATGGCAGACTCAATATAATAATTATTATTAAATTTATAAGTTAAAAAAATAGTAAAGCCAAGGTTGGTTTGAACTTTGAAATCAAATTTAGGTGTATTAAATATTTTTCTGGCTCCAAACTTTTATGTCCCACAGTGGGCACTGGTGTTAAGCTCCAGGCTCTCCTCACAACAAGTAGAGGCCAGGATCACACTCTACCATGCTGCTCCAGTGCCGCTTAGTTGGGAAACAAATTGTTCACTTTAATTATGGTTTGACATTACTTAGGCGTGTCATTTCTACGTATTTATTTCATAACGTAAAATAAGCAAATTTGGTAGCCTTTCCTATATAAATATAGTTTGAAAAAAAAACATATTTCACCCTTTAAACTAGCTAGTAGTAGACTGAAAAATAAAACTAATGTCAGGTACGAGGAACTGGGAATATCTAACTTGTTTTTAAGGTCAACAGTCCTAGTAAACTACGTACCGAGTAAGAACGTTGAAATCGTTCATTTTTGATAAGTCTACTTCGGTAGTTGAGTAAGGACCTAATAGCCTATTGTTCGCCGTAGTCATATTTAATTAATAAATGAGCTAACTTATGGCGCACTGCAGACTGTTATAAAATAAATTATTTTCTTCATATGGGTAAAGGAATTACCTACCTACATGTTATTAGGTATAACGGTATTATGGAAATAAATTGTAGATGATATTATGTGCGTTTTGATTAATTGCAAAAATAATATATTGAATTCTAGTGAGATATTAATATGTAACACACCTCACTAGATTTTTCACGCTTGTTTTTACTACGTAGACCCTCTTCTGCGCGCAATGTATTTTCGTAGGGTTACGATATGAGGTTCTTAAAAAAGGAGTAAAAAGAACTCTCCTTCAGAGCCGGCAACGCATTAGACAACTCTTTCATTCTCTCTCTCTCACTAGCAACTCCCTTGGTGTTGCTTGTGTTAATAGGCGATGATAATCCGTTACCGTCAGGTGGCTCGTATGCTTGTTTGCTGGTTCAACACATAAAAAAAAATCAAACACACAAAAAACCAATCACCTTTTTCCTTTCAATTCGTAATTGCTTTCGCTCACACTACAACTCTTACACACTAAATATTTTAAGAGCCATTTATAAGTGTGAGCAATACTTTATGTCTGGAAACACTAAAAATAAAATTTTTAGTTTAGTTGGAAATGAAAGGATGCATCAGTTAACAGAATGTAACTGCAAATCAATATTTATTGCTACTTAAAGTCATGAAGTTCACTTGGTTCTACCAATAAGATACTGATATAACATGATGTTTTAAGGTTGCCACATGAAGTAGATTTGTGCGGTAACTACTAAATAAATGTGTGTAATATATAATATATGTGTATATATGAGTAATATATATAATATATATAACGCCTCTTCATACTTTTAAACATCGAAAGTCGAATAAAAAAGGCTTAAGTATGGTAGGAAAATAATTTAGGATGTAGAACCAAATTACTTCTAAATTTACTGAGAGAAAAGATATAAAACATCTAAAATACGTATGAGGTGATAGGATAGAGCTTATGGTAGGAATCTATAAAAAATATATTCATCCCTTGTAACCTTGTACACAGTGGAAAATCATGGTTTTGGTTTTTTGCGCAAATTTTTAGACAGTTGTAATTAGCAATACAAGTAGCCCTTTCAAGACAACGTCATAACTGACTTATAGATACTATTAATAATTTAGTTAATGCAATATGATTTGGCATTATGAAACTCGACCTCCAGGTGGCCTGCATATTCGTTTTCTACTTCTACGCTATAAATACGGCATCATAACTGGGAAATGTGGTGATCTCGTATATTGATACTGTAATCCTGCTCTTATTCACATTTATTACATCGTCGCCACGCGTAAAACGCATCTGTGCAAGCCATATTCGTTTGGATTATTTTAAAGTTTATGGCATGTAATTCTGATCACTAAAAGTGTTTGTTTATGGATCGGTTAAATAAACGGGAAAAATAGCAGCAAAAATAAAAGACTGTAGTGGCATATTATATTATGTAAGACATTAGACATCTGGCATAACACAGTCTAAATGTCGTTGAGTTGGAACTGCATCGTTCGATTTTTGAAAAAATCAATATGCCTAGCCCGGAATCTAACCCATTGATTTTGAAAAAAATATCACATCCTGTATTATTACACCGTTCGATAGTGTCACTAATAAGGAACGAATTCTGGAAAGTAATGACATACGGCAAATTGATATTTCTGGATAGGCATATTGATTTTTCAAAAATCGAACGATGCAGTTTTAGTTTTCATCAAAATCGGTCCCCAGACTCCTTTCAGCATTTTTCGATATGAAAAGAAGAAGAAAATAAAAGAAAGAAAAGTTTCGGATAGTTCATAGTTTCGGATTTCCCCATTCACGCACACTTGAAAAATTCAACCTGTATACCCACTTAAATATACTACAGTATACCTTTAAAAGTTATAGCGAATATTCATCTCAACTGTTGAAATGAAAAAAACCGCATTGAAATCTTTTCATTTCTTTTTAAGCTATGATGCCAAAGACCGACACATACATTAAGTAACACACGTGAAACTTTTAACACCCCGTTTGCGCTGGTAAAAACTAAAGCTCTCTATCCAAAGATAACAGAATTAAGATTAAACTAGAAACAAGTGCAAACAGGCAACAACTAACGACTAAATTAACAAACGTCAGTGTCCACTTCCGCGACAGGAAAACAGCACTTGCCTGCACATTGTGGACGCACTTAGACCTGCGAGACAGAACAATTTGTTATGCGTCATGGCTAATGTCAATTCGTCTTCGTTAGCCCGACCAGAGGGACTGTAGTTGCGGTTTGTCTCAGCCCAACGTCATAATTAACCTGAAATATCGATTCCAATTTCACTCAAATGAAACGTGAAATCAAGTTGGGTAAGTCGGATCGAAAATTGTCTCGAAGATCGTATGAGAACATTTACGGGTATGGCTGCCACTTTATATTGTGCTTCGACAAATTCAGACTGTATTAGGTACTTAGTCACTTTATGGTAATGTTCTTTAAGTAGAGAAAGTAGATTAATTATTTCCAGCTCTTTAGCTTAGACCATTAACGTCTTAAGGGCTAAAAGACATCAACAAGGTATCTACTTAATGTATTTGTAAAATAGTAACCACGTTAAATATACAAGTAAAAATACATTGCAAAACTAAGATATTTATGTTTTGGCCACACAAGTTGTATTTGTGCGTTGAAATGAGTTCACTTTTTACTTATTTACTCGTATATATTTTAGTTATGAAAGGCTTCATTTGAATAATCTCTTATACTTACATAAACTACGAGTATGTTTTAAAACACAAACAATAAATCAGAGTCATTGAAACGTGCTGTATTTCATTTAATCTATAAGCGCAGCTAAATTAGTTATTTACGCTAGTTTAGTTATATTGGCATGCATTGTGTTGCAGAAAGTGTTGAGGGTAATTAATATATGGTCCAATAAGGTCGGAAATTGCATCGAAAATTTACATGATATTAATTTCATATTAAGTCCAATCGGATTATCACGTTTACTGATGTGAGCACGTGTTGTGTTACTGATGTTCGATAATCTGTCGAATAAAATTAAATTAGGGATGTTACATACCAGTATTTTTTTGTAAATAATTAAGAACCTATAATATCAATACATAATTAAATCATAAAAAAAGTTTATTGCTTTGTCATGTCACAATGAAGATCTATGTTCAATAATAATGATGTTTTTTTAAAGTTAAAGAATAGAAAATGATAGGGGTTAATCGTTGCAAAGTTGAGGTTGAATATTGGTGCTTTGGCTCAATCACCGGCAATCAAACCACTCCAACAGAAACACAAGACATGATTAGCATGGCGTCAAAGCCCTCCGGGAACCAAGCAAATATTTGTGCTCCGGTCTAAGAGGTTTCCTTTTATTTATATGCAGTTGAAGAGGTGTGGTTCCATGAACATAATATATGAAAGTATTCATTTAAAATAACTTACATAAAACTGTATGTTTGTGACTAACAGATGCGATTTGCGGATGAGAAGAATGATGCACTAATAACATTCATGCCGAATACCTTACAATCTTATATAAGTACATAATTATTGCATAATCACGGGATTAATCACCACTGTACAGGTTGATAGCAACGATTCGCCTTGCGGTTGGCGTAAGGCAAGGGGTATATAAATACAATGTTGAGGACGGAAGCCGCACTTCTGTTGAGGTGGCTTCCCACGGTGTGTAATTCTGCGGATTATCACGCACGCCAAACGAACACGGGCATCTACGCAATGCACTGAAGTTTTTTCGAACGATGCAGAGTTATGAACTGCGCTTGCGACTACACGTTCTACGTAAAATTTTGGTAAAGCGCCTCATGCAGATGAAAATGCTATGTTATAATGTTTGAGGGTGTTCTGTCCACAATATCACGCAACGTTTGAAGCCAGCTCAACACTTGTTAGATTGTAAATACTTGTGTTTACCGGTTCTAAGCAAATGGTCGTGACTGAAATCCGAATATGTCAATTTGAATCAAGATCTATGAGCTGAATATAACGCCCAATAAACAAATATAGTTAAGTAACAATTTGCATCAATAACAGCTGGTTATGTGAGCTCTGAGTCTTTCCCTGTAGGCGGGGAAAACGATCTGCAGGTACTCTGCAGGTAACGCTCCTATTTTTAAGGCAAAATATTTCTCAACGTTTTGATAAACCAAATGTGTTTATTTTGAGAGCGCGATAAGAATCCATGTTGACTCGAGACGACAAAATCTGTGGGTAAAAATCAGGATGTCTTCATGATAAGTTACGCAGTTATCTAGAAACAAACAGATATTTCGTCACTGTTTGTTCAGATTTGACAGGATAATGGTAACAGGGTGATATGAGAACTTAATAAAAAGTATAACCTGCTTAACTTTATTTTTGGGATAATTTTGCAAAATTTCAATACAATTTTTCGTGACAGTTTGGATTAGGAGTAGGTATACTTAATTCTTAAACATATTTTAACACGTCAAAAATGGATGTAGAGTTAAACTACTCTGGACTTGTACCTATCTCCCAAGAACAGGTATGGAACATAATACCGTCCCGCTGCTCCAATACGAAATACTTCTATCAAGATTTACTGCTACCAATCAATCAAAAATAACCGGGATTGAGATATCAACAAATTGATTGTATACTATTGTTAACGTTTAAATAATTTTAACGCTGTACCTACATAACTTTTGGTGTGTTGACATAAATCAAAGTCGAAATGCAAATATTTGGTTTCGAAGCCAAGCCACATGCAGAACATATTTCCTACTGCGATAAAAATGCTTTGATAGTGAAAATAAATTCGTTTAATGATCTGATCAAATCTTGGCATATCGGTGACGATATGTAAAGCTACGTAGTATAAGTACCTACGACAGTAAAATTTAAGAAGGGAGTGTTACGTAGTTCAGACTCGAAAGCGTCTTTTAGGTTGTAACTATTACATATTTCATTTGAATTTTTCAACATTTTACATATTATACATTTTTTTTTTTACATATTATACAGCAAGTATATTAATTATGCATCATATCGTCCCGTCCTCTATGATGAGGTTAACTACTTGTTAGTATCCTGGCAGCATCCTACAGCGCCACACTTAGTTGAAAGAATCTGTGAATTCTTCAGAAAAAAACATAGGTTATCTGTGTCATACCGCACTGTCATGTCTCCGATCCGTCAAACCTTATGTCATTCTTGTGTAAGTGTCTGAAAGCGTCGCAATTAATTTTCGCCGCATACTAGAAAAAATAGTAAAATCTATTGGATTTAAGGTGAAAATTGTTCATAAATGTGCTCACAATAAAGAAAAAAGAAAAACAAGGAAGAATGGACGGAAGAATGGAAGGCGAAAAGGAAAATACAAAGGTTTTCTTAATATGTAGGTACTTGCGTACCTACTGGTAGGTATGTATTCCTTTGTCGTTGTTGTTTTTAGGTACAGAATTGTTTTGTAAA
>DWIY01000799.1:0-11612 GCA_018248615.1 Erynnis brizo brizo
TCTATGGGCTGCAGTGACCACTTAACATCAGGTGGCCTGCATGCCCGTTTGCTATTCATTTTTTATAAAAAAAAAATTAAAAAGGTAGGTACGTACTTCTTCCCTAAATATTCCTAATTATATGATTATCCTCTAATATCTCTGTCCTTGTATTTATGATTTCCTCCATCTTCATCCTTAATTTCACTTACACCTTCATAACTACATTTGTATACCGTATACCTACCTACCTATAGGTAGTATGATAGCTGGATAAATAGCAATACGAATATCTAGAATAAATTACGAATATCTAGAAATTAAACGCGCTAAACTTTTTCCGCTTGATTGAAAGAGGTATCCAGGTCGCTGAAGGTGGGTGATGGATGGGCAGCTAAATTACCTCCCCCCTCCTAACGAGCGGCTGGAGTGATTATTTATATGTGATGACAGCACTTCCGAGTTATACCAGTGATTTAGACGGTGCAGATCGAAATTTTAATTTGTTTGAGTTGCTTGCTAGTTTTGTGGCCATGACATGGTTCTTAGAAATTGTCGTGTTATAATGTAAAATAGGTATTTAAATTAGATAAACGGAATTAACTGCTATCTAGTTGCTTGCTGCTGTTTACCTCACTGGATATAACGAGTTGATTTTGAAGACCGAGCAGAGTAGCGTCGATTATACCTAAAAGTCGAATAAAAAGGAATGGATGGATGAAATTGAATATCCCACTGCTGAACACAGCACAGATAGTTGTGGACTGGGGATCTTCTAGTTAGCTAATTAGTAGAACGTAAAATAATGTAGCTTAATTTATTCTCTTTTATAATTTTTTCTACATATAGTATACATTTTTTATATAGTTACAACAACTCTTGAATAATTATGCATAAATATTTGAATCTATTACAATCTCTAAAAAAAGGAAAAATTAGACATCAGTAGTATTTTCCTGTAATGCGGTATACCTACTTTGAAAATCACATAAAATATTTGAGATAGAAGGAGTGAAAGCGTGGTTTTCTCAAAGGAATTGACGGCGTGGTAGATACATAGTACCGACATTCATCCGTTATTTACACCGGAAGGTTTAGGTAGGTTCCACTTGCATATTCGCTTCTGAGTCAAATTGAAGAGTTTGATGGAGTGATCGGTGAAGGCTCCAAGCAGTAAGGCACGGCTCGGAGTATATCCGCCGGCCAGTAGGTACGAGTAGGTACGACCTATGTACCTATCTAAGTGGGCGCCGGATACTCTTATCGGGTTATCTCATATCCGCGCAATTATGTGTGCGTTTCTCACGGATGTCACCTGGTTCACTCAGCGGTGGAACACATTCGTCATAATGTATTGTTTCGCAATACGGGATTTGGAGATCGACGGTCACATATCTTTATTTTCCTGGTAGGCACCTACCTACCTATATTTAAAGCGCGTTTGTGGTTTGCTTTAAAATATATGTAATTTTAAGTAGTAATAAATGTTAAGGTAAAACCTCCGCCAAGACGAGATAACGGAAGCGCAGGGCGGTAAGTCTACGTTTTCTCAAAGGGCTTCGTCGTATCTTTGAACCCTTTAAAGATTTTCTCAAAGGCGGGTAGATATATTATGTAGATAATCCTACGCAAAAGGTGCGAGATGGTTGTCAGCGCTTATGTACCAGAGGATTACCTACTATGACAACTGAACAATGATGTTGCTATGTGCGGTAAACAAGACCTCTTTGGGCGTAGATCAGTAGGTTCTGACTTCTTACCCCAGGACATATATTTCAGTTTTATTCTTTTACTAAGTTCATGGATGATATTTAATATTACAATACTTACACATGGCTTTAAATACTTAATAAGCTTTTACACCTGAATTTGCATAAATGCAGGTAAGTTTCACAAAGGGACTTTCTTTTAATGTTATGAATTAACTTAAGAAACAAAGAACATATAAATAGAATAGCATCTTCGTATTATTAAGATACAGATAATTAATCGTGTAAGTTAGCGGAGTAGGCGGCGCTATCCGCCCCGAGATCCCGCCCGCCCTTCGCCTTGGGCGGTCCTTTACGAAAAGCTTTTGATATAAACGTGTATATCAGTAATCTAATATGTACATGTATCTAATAAAAAGATTCGAAGTAGGTATGTCTGAGGCTTAAGTAGTCACGTCAATAAGTACGACCTAATCAAATACTTAGAGCATACCTACAGGTATTTTACTTCATATCTAATGTTGTAGGTAAGTAGTAGTAGTAGTAACATAGGTAATTAAATAATTTGATGTTTCTACAACAATAAAGTTTGTAATACGTACAATAATTATACTATTTTCAACTAATACGATCAATAAATTAAATACAAACACTTCATTAAAAGCAGTTCCGTCGTGTTTCAATTAGGCCGCTATTATGGTATGTCACAATACGCCTATAAATATATCAGTAAAGAAGTACCCAAACCAATAGTATATTCAGTATCAAACTAAGTAAAGCGAAGAACCTTCGGTGGGCGCGGCGGGTGGCAGGAAACGCCGATATTAATACGAAGATAAGCGTAATACGACAACGACTATCGCCACATCGCTACATTATACATCGCCGCACACAAAGCAACTGCTATACTTTATCTCAGATTAATTTCAGTAACGTATTGAACGTAATTCGATTATCTCGAATGCCAAAGTTCAATGCGTGATCGTGGTAGGTGTTGGAACGATCTTGATTGCACGATTATTGTCGTTTGAAAGCGTATGTTATTTATAACGGAGTTGAAAGAGATTTAAAATGCACTTGCAGAAAGAGAGGAAGTGTGATCAGGGATAAGATTGGTGGATACAACAGTAGATTGTATCGTTAAAAATCATTCGGTTTACGGTTTATATAAATAAGGTAGGTATTATCTGTTATATCTAATAGCAGTGCTTGATGTAGGTACTATGGGATAATACTGTGAGAAAAATTACTTAAAAATGTTTTAAATGGTTATCAAAGAACAAAATTTAGTTTTAATTGAAAATATTGATGCTTTGGTGCGTTTTTTAGAGTTGTTAGGAATTTAGGAAGGTAAGAATCTCCTCAAGGCCTTATCAAATCCAAAATTATTTTCAAGACCAAACTTAATATTCTGCGTAATATATAATATTATGGAGGAATACAAATGTTCGTGTATAGCATCTACCTAGATTCCTACATGTGAATGGAAAACGCAAATGTTGCAATTTCGTATATTTACTCGAACGTCCATTAGAGAGCTCTTAACAACAAAAAGGACAAGACATAAATCATTGATCAACTCCATTGTCAAAGTTAGAAAGTAAATAAGGCAGCCATAAATATAATTTATGAGTAAATCACAAATTGACCCTTATTTTCCTTTCAAATTCGTCGCTGCCGAGTGTCACTGCGTCTTCAGCCCATTTATGCTAATGCTGCATTGTGGCCACAGCATCATTTGTTCTATCTGCGACTCACAACCCATTGTCATCCAACTTGCCCTTTGACTGCATTGTATGTTTTTTGTCACTACCGCGTCGGATTATTTTATTTCCGTTACCTTATAACGCTTTGTTGTTTCTTGTACCTTATTAAATTGAATATATTTTTTGTTTCCGCTCATGTATAATTTTATGGTTTACCCCTTTTTAAATATTGCAAAATCATCTGATTGTATCTGTTTCACGAATGAATATTTCATCAGATAGGTACTTTCCTATTCATATACTTGTATTCTCTAATCATATAAACGCGTTAGATAATTATTATGACGTGGGTCAGGAAATTAAATCTAAAACATGTGTGAAAAAATCTTTCAACAACATCTTTTATGAACGCGATAAGTTACTCGGATACAGGTATAGTTATTGAGGTTGCTCCATAAAATTGTAAACTTTCAATCATAAAATGAATTTGAAAAGTTTGAGATGACTTTTGGTTCCTTCATATTAGTAACATTTCCCCTACATTATGAATTCGAAGTGACGCTTCCAATACTGTCGAGTCACGACCGGGACGCCGTTCGGTATTGTAATTTAGATTGTCATTCAAATAGCCGTGGAGGCGAGGTCTTAAACCCGGTGGCACTGCTGCCTCGACACCTTACTCTGTACAGCGATCGTTACAGGGTAAAGGAACGCCTTTTGTGAAATTAGATCTTTAACCTCTTGTTTTAACCTCATACCTTCAACTATCTACATTCGACAATATTGTAAGAAGTACTTCAGCAAATACATCAATGCAAACAGACGTGATCTGTTTAAAATTAAATGGAAATAAAATAACCCATATTATGTTTTATCAGTTCGTTATTTCCATAAGTGTTAGTTATCTATAAACATTGTAGGTCGACAATTAACAACTTTGTATCCGCAACAAAGAAATGATAAAGAAAATTAAAGGTTTCCAATGTTATTTTACGATTCCCCCGTAAGCGACAAAGCGATGGCCATAAAAATAAGTATAGGCAGCGGAGAGATATACTACATATTGTAACAACGCGAACCAACCAGGCTTAAATCCCAATACTGAAAATGCATTGTCTAATTTGTTATGAACTGTGATTGACTTCACGGCTTACTTAAAGATCTTATTGAATGTCTGGGTCATTGGGAACATAACATTGTTGATTGATATTTACAGACAAATGCATACCTACCTATAAACTATTGTAAGAAATTCGCCATTTTCGCTGGATCTGTTATTGTTTTGAATATGACTACGTTTACGATAAAGAACACGTCTTAACTGTACGATACTACTATTATGAAACAACAACTGTTTTCGAAATATACACTGGAATTTGGACAAAGCTGAAATTTAAGTAATTTTGACAAAGTTCATTTAATTAGAAGTAATAAAACTTACTGTAATATATGGTGATTTCTGTGCGTGATAATCATCAAACCCAGACTGATTTTTAAAGGCAGGTTTTAAACAATGCTTTCTAATACTCATTACCTACTTACCGTTTTAATTTCAAAACCTTAGTAACAGCAATATGGTGTGTAACATGGTTTATATTTGCAAACAGTCTTCACACGGTTAACTAGGTTTTGTTGGAACTTTGTACAGCTTTATGTTGTCTATAGTTGCCACCATCATTTCAAGGATCCCATTGTTGCATTCATTGCAATGATCTGCCGTAGTTGCGTCGCCTTTCAGCCGCATCCGACATTTCCATTGTTGCAATTTTATTGCTGGTGTTACCGTCCCCGCGGAGGTCGTAAACCACGCAACAGCGTTCGATACTATCCACCACGATCCGCAGGGCACAAATGGGATCTGCGACCGCAGGACGCGTATTATCGTAAGCCGAAGCCACCGCAGCCGCGATTTTCATTCGTTTCTAATAAATTGATACGAGGTGAGGTGCGACGCGACTGTGGAGCCACGCGATTGGTCGAGGCGTTCCTCAGGGTTCCATACTCGGACCCCGGTTGTAAATCAACTTTACAACCTTTAATTACAGATATTTGCCGTCTCATGTGAGTGTACGGGATATCGGAGGGCCGTGCTCGCGAAAATATCGCATAATAATGGGTATTGAACTGTAATGGCTCGCCTGTAGGTACTATCGGCCGCCTTTGTCTTGATTGTTGGAGCGAGAGAATATACTTCTCTGAATGATTGCCAATTACATCCAATGGCCCCTGGATTCCCTGAGAGATAGTAATATAAGAGTCGAAGTTTTGATTTGCGTTCAAAAAAAAGATTTATGCGTTATAAAAATCGACAGTCGAGTTTCATGATGGTTTGAACGCCGAACACTTTTTTGTTGATATTGTGGTACACAATACGTACATTCTTTTATATTTTGTTCAATGACTCGTAATTTAATCGCAGGTTTAAAATTAGCGTCGTGATAAAGCTGTCAGTTTTGAGAGTGATTCTAATAAGAAAGTGTTATTGTGCGCGCGCGCATTTCCCGACAATGTTGCACCGGATAGGGCGGCCGCCATTTTAATGTCTCTCAGACGGAATTACGCTGGATTGTTCTCAGCTTTACGGCTCCCCTCGTGATTGATCGTTGTATCCTCAGCCTTATGTCATTCCTGCACCGTATCTCTCGGAATTTGTACTACCAGCAGTAAATACATATTGAGTTATATGGTGAGTGTGAAACTGTTGCCTTAAATCAGTGTTTCTTTAAAAAATCTACCTATTCTATCAGGCAGGATCATTAGTTCAATTTGAAAGTTCGTTTGCATCAATTGTAGGTCTTTTAAGAATGTTATTACTAAAATTTAATATTGTTTTCGTGCCACGGAAACAACGAGAAAAGCGTGTCAATGGTTTTTAAAACGACGGCAGAGATATCTCACTTATTCATGAATACTGACATCTAGCATTTAAATAAACTTTAAAAATCCAACAGCTAGCTACCTATCAATTACTATCATACGTTTAATCTTCTATAAGTTTAATTATTCTTACTGAAATGAAATGTTCTTAAAAACAGAATTAAACTAAATTTCTAAAAAACATCCTTAGTTATGGGCCTTATAACGATATAGGCCTTTAATCCACCACGCTGTCCTATTGAAGGTTGGTGGACTACAGAAAGGAACGATATTCTTGCGAAATTATACGTTAGTAGTTAATTGCACATACTTATTTGGAACACCTCAGTTTATACAATATCATTGGAACACTCATACTTTATATGCAACGAGTTGTGTATACCTAACATATAGGTACAACATATTACGTCCAAACGTAAAGAGGTGTTCGAAGTGTGGAAATTAACACTAGTCTGATCGTATTTCTAAATTAAACCACCCTACGGCGCAATAAATTCTTCGGCCCGTAAACTCATAACGACTCTCTAAACAGGGGCTACCTGTCATTTACGACTTTAATATACACGAATAAGAAATAAAAATTAAACCACTATTGTGCGTTTAATTCGTTTAAGGGGTTCTCGGTTTTGTTTTTGTGAATAAAATCGTGTTTCTTAATGTTCGTAAAAGTTGTAATAACCGATGGTAATAGGCACCCACGACTTGTCTCGTGTGAAGATTTTTAGGTGGGTATCTTTTGAATTTATATATCATTGTTATTAGCCTGTACTGAAATTATTAGTTGTAATCCAAATATTTTTTCATTTAAGTCACATGTATGAGTACTACTCAATTGTAATCCTAAAGTTAAAGGATACTTTCCTTCTTGAAGAGATTTTCCTTCACTGCGGATTAAGAGGACTACGGTAGTCCTCCAATGAAATTTTATCTAAAACAATAACCGTCAATAATCTGGTGGGACATCTATTTTCGGGAAAATTTGATGTAGGTTTGTCGCAATTAAATTAATTTATATCTCGAATCGTAAACATTTTACGGCTGCATCGGTCGTGGATTTCAGTTGCACTACGTTTCAGTGCAAATAGCTATATTACAGTTTTATTTCTAACTGGCCGCAACTGCGTATGCCTACCTACCTATGCGTGGTAGATAGGTACCTAGGCATATAGGAAATCCAAAATTTATACCGGAATAAAATATATCCTATAACGTGCCCAAGGATTTCAACTTTCAAGTAAGTAATTAGGTGTTAGTATACTTAGTATTAGGTACCTACTGTATCAAGTTTCATCGAATGCCTTCAGTAGTTTTTACGTTTAGCGCTCCATACCTACTGTTGGTAGACTTCATTTGCAATTAACTTCAGTAGATATAAATTTTATATATCTTTACATACCTATTCCTAATATCCATCTTCCTCTGCATGGTGGGTAGGAATCTTAATAATATTTTTTTCTTCTAATAACCATACCTCGTTTAGAGAAATTCTATCTCTACAACTATCATAAGAACTATCATAAGAAGAAATCTTACCTATCACTACTTTGTAAAGTTGGTATTTTTTTGTTTAGCTATTAGGTACGTAGGTAGTGACAATTTTTCTCATAATAAACTTTGTATAGGAAATTACCGAGAGAAATCAAGGCCAAAAGTAACAAAGGATGTTTGTAGAGTCTTTGATAGAGTAGGCAGTAATTTCGTCATTAACACACTTTATAAACGTACTCGTACAAAGGGCAAGCTTTATTATAAAAACCCTTGGGTAGAGAAATTAAGGTTATACGAGGGACAATTAAGGTTGGTAGAGTCGTTGGTAGGTAGAGACTGGATTCTGAATTATAGAAAATGTTGATAAGAGTCGTTTTGCTGTTAATTTACCTACCAACTTATATAAATAAACTCTATAATGATTATAGAGTTTTTTTGATAGTAGAATGGTATAACCTTCTAACTTAGATAAGTAGAGAGAGATCTTTTTTCCTAATAAAACCCCAACAAAAGTGGCTGAATCACTGCAGCAAATGACAAAAAGCACGGTAGAGTCGTTTCGCAATTACAAACGTTACAGTAATGTCCGCAATAAATAGGTACCGCTCCTTGCTCATAATACGCAATAATAATGAGATGTCCTACAATTAAACGCACGGGCGCAGTTGGAGCGTTACCAAGCTACGTGTAATTTAGATTGATCGGCCGTGGATCGCGTTGGGCGGCGCAATCAAAGTCGAATCGAGCCAATGAGAGGCGTTCATTTAATAATGCCCGCCTCCCATTGGCCAGCCGCGGGGTTGAGGCAACAGGCCTTGATACGAGTCTCGATAGCGGTAGGCGTCAAATGTCGATTGGATCGATTATCGAGTAGCGGAAATGATAGCGTTTTCCTCGTGCCGCGAGGCTGCCTACTCGTTTAGTGTAAGTTAAACGTTTGATGGTTGGAAAACTTTGGTGATTATACTTAGGTATAGGTAGAGGAATCTAGAGTCATGTAGGGACTTTACTCTTTGGTGTATAGGTACGTTTGATGGTTGGAAAACTTTAGTGATTATAGGTTGAGGAATCTAGACTAGAGTCTTGTAGAAGCTTTCGCGAATATACTTAAAGAGTTGAAGAAAAATGGTCATATTTAAATGCTAGGATAAACCTATAAGTAAGTCTTAAGGTAATACGATCATAGTCTTTTGATATATACTAATAGTAGTTTTATAAGTTTGTTAAAAATACATCAATAGCTTTAGGTATGTAGGGATATTAATTTAATGTAGTGTTAATTTAGTCGGTAGAATCGTTGGAGCTTTCTCGGTACGCGTAGGTACCTATATATCAACCACTCCTAACTACGTAGTGCAAGACTATAAAAACCTCACTAAAATCGCATTCCTTAGAAGCCGAAGCAATATCACACATTTCTTCGAATAACCTCTCAAACTGTTGCAATTTATCCCCTAAAAATGGACCAAATACCGAAAAATATTGCTATCTTAATACAAACGGGTGCAAACTAAGCCTAATCTGGCCGTAAAATGGACCGCAAATCAAATTTGCACAGTGCAACACTTAAAAGAGATTAAGAAGCTAATCGCGGGTTATTTACAATCCTTTATCAACAGACGGAGGCGTGCGACTTTACGATTTACGATTCGCTGCATTGTACTCAAAAGAGTTCGCCTTTCTAAGCGACATCGAGTGCCAATAAATATCGAGCGAGGTGAGAATAATCGACTTGAAAGCAACACTGTTACTATTGCGGTACGCAGTGACGGATTTAGACTGCTGTGATTCTTAGGTAGGTAGGTAGGTTACTTTTAGTAACGGGCCGGCTAAGGTAAGTAGTCATAACCGCCTATTGACATCTGCTGCAACACCTGATAGTTAGGTACTTACTTACCTATTGTTATACGATGCGAGCTAAGAATGAAGTGTCAGGTACTTATACCTAGTTACCTATTCACACAGGTTCTTAAATTAAGAGTACTTAAGGTGATATGGAAAATTAATTGCAAATAGATACAGGAACAGTTTGCAAGTAGCTACGGCTAGTTTTTAAGAACTCTTGAGATTATCTTTCTAGATAGGTAAACAAACACTTGCAGGAAAAATATCATCTCTTTGGTTCACGGTTTTATGTTGGAAAATTAAAAATAAGTAGATAACCGGATGATTCTTCGTTGATAAATATTGTTGAAGCAGTCAGATCCGACTCTGGCGGTGTGACGAAGAATCAAACCCAAGCTTGGTATACACACCATGACCTGTTCCTTCCATAAAGTGAAATTCATAATACAGATTTAGCGGAGGTTTCGTAGGAAAAGCAATAATTTGTCACAATTGGGTACGATTAGATTGGCTCTGCCGGCGATTTGACATACGTCATAAATTACTGGCTAACCGGCCGTGTTGAATGGTGCGACAGTGCCTCGTTGGTTGGTCGGACATGTTGACTTTTTTATACAGTCGGTTATTACGAATAGTGTGTACAGCGCACGCGCATCGAATCGCGCGTTTTCCGCCGGTCGGGGAACACGTTTGTGGAAATCGTTATTGGGGTGATTGCTTTCATAAACAATAGCGTTTTGTCCACGGTTTCTTGTAACCGACTTGTTATTTAAGCGGATAACGGGCCGCTTAGCGCTAACTTCGTGTCTGATAACACGTTTCACGTTTATGCAATTCGTTTTAGAAATTATATTCGAGCGGCTTCGAGGGCGAGTCGTGCCTTATCTTACAATGTTTCACTTTCGCCTATTTAGGTGCCGAATTGGGGTAATTGTCTGTTATGTGCACTACTGGTATTGCCTTGGGAATTGAACTTTCAAAACCTTTGCAGATCCGACAAATTTGATGGGTTTTAGAGGTGTGACGAAAATAGATTGAAATGAAAGATTAAGGCACCTGTTACAAGTTCATTTATTATCCAAGTCTTTAATAAATCAATTTTGCATATTCACACCTGTTTGGCACATCAAATTAAATTCTATTATCAAATACCTATTAGGTATTTATGACAGGCAGGTACCTAAACTATTTTTATGGGCATGAATTTGACTATATTTATTGTTATTCCAATATTGTGATTCCAATCCTTGGCTTAAAATTCTCAACTTCAACCAATGAATAGATGACGATGATGTCGTACCTAATATCTAATAATCAAACTACAGACGTAAAACTAATACCAACAATGTTGATTGAAACCAATGAGTCATTCCTCTGAAGGATTTTTCATTTTATTATCCATGGTTAAGACGTAGATTCTGGCTTTAGAATAAATTATGAATAAGCTTGTGGAAGTGTGTTATTGTAAGATTTACGATTGTGAATTTCGTGGATCAATATTCGTCATGCTGAATAATATTTCAAATAAGTGGAATTTGAGATTTGTGTTGACGTTGGTAGGGATCAAATTTAACTTGAATTAATTAAAAAATAAGGATTAGAAATTCAATAGATTTATTTGTAAAGTAAGGTTACAAAATTAAACGGTAAAGCACCTACTTATATGTAGAAACGGACACGAAGAAACTTGGTTATTTGATAGGCACGGTTAGGCGGTCTTATGGCCGGGCGCTAGCCTTAAAAATAGAGCCTTACTAGCAAA
Organism: Erynnis brizo brizo; assembly: GCA_018248615.1. Taxonomy (NCBI): domain Eukaryota; kingdom Metazoa; phylum Arthropoda; class Insecta; order Lepidoptera; family Hesperiidae; genus Erynnis; species Erynnis brizo. Next base: position 11,367 of record DWIY01000799.1, read on the forward strand.
AAGCAAATTGGAGACTTAAAGCCACCAACGAGAAAGTTCCTCACATTGTCCTCGTAAGAATAAACGAGGGTTAAAGGTTAAACTGTTAAAATAAAGTACACAGACTCAGTTCGCAAATTGGCGGATCTAGAAAAAGCGGCGACGGTTTATTGATGAGCGCGCACCATTAGCGAATACCTAACGACTATTTGTCAATCCGTCTTCCTGTCTACAGTTAATCATTACCCTGGTTATCTGGGCCAGGGG
>DWIY01000800.1:0-11612 GCA_018248615.1 Erynnis brizo brizo
GGTGGACTATGCCCTACATCCCTCTCATTGTGAGAGGAGACCCGACCCTGTAGTGGGTCATTAATGGGTTATAGACAATATCTGAATTATTTACAAATCACCTACATTTTTTAACTAGGTATTTCAAAGTGGTATTAATAATAATTTAAGATTTCTCGAGTAACAAATAAAAAAAATTTGGTATTTATTTCATAGACTACCTACCTACTTAGATTATGTTGCTAATGAAATGAAAACCACATTTCAGTATAAAGTTGGCAGAAATCCAATTATTCTAGAATCAAAGCCGTTTCCTATACTAAAATTTGGCAGCACTGTACTGTAGCATGTTTAAACCTTTTAATCTTATTTTCACCTTCAGACATTGTCAAACCATACACCAGATCAGTTCAGTTTTCGTTTATCCAAAAAATTATTACTGGGCAAAAGTATCATTGTCGTGCCATTGTGTGTGTGTGTGTTCTTTAAATGCAAGATAAGTTTCTTCGAACTACGTGCTTGCGGCGAGTGCCTCTCGGCTCCTGAGGCGTAACTGTATGACGCCACTTGGAACAAAGAAGTGTTGGACTCGCTGTCGTCCCGGCATTCTCCATTAGGGTGCCCTGCACTGCCGGGTGCTATTTTCGGCGGCGGCTGCCGCTGTTTGCTCGCCTCTGGGGTGCAGTAGAAGGTTTAGTCTGTGACGACCGCGAGTTGCGCTCACGCTGCCGTTTATGCAACGCGAGTCAAGTGCGTTGACACCTAACTGTTGTGTGATTCATTTATTGTCAATCGGTGTTCGCGTAAATGAGTTATTAGTGTCTATTCCGAGTGTGCTCGATCAGTTCGCGCCGTCTGGAGGTCGTACACCTTGACTCCGACATATTATGTTCTTATAGAGACCGCTTGTCTTGCCTTTTTAGGGACAGCCTCGGCTGTAAAACACGTACCTTTACCCAGTTTCGCGGGTGACTTATTTTAAAACATTATTGTAATGTCTTCGCGCACGAAACTCGATATAAGAATAACTATTTATTACGAGGATCATGTTGTTGTAATTTATATCTGATATGATTTATACGTAAGATACAATGGTTATTGAGTAAATATAAATGATTATAGGCTTTTTGTGTTTTAATATATTTATTTGAATAAAATTTAGACCACTCCCAAAAAGGAATGCATGAATCACTGTTAAGGAGCGTGAATATGTGCTTGGATTTAGTTTACACCGTCAGCTTGCGCATTCGATATAGGGAACGCTGAACTCACAAATGTAGGTTAAAACAGCCATAATTATCCTATGACGGCTTAGGAAAAGCATGTTGTCGTAGTTTTATTTTCCCTTTACTTTATGTTCTTCAAAATAAAGCAGAGTGTGTCTTTATTACTAAGGTGAAATGAGAAGTTTAAAAAAAAATGATTTCAAGATGCAGAACTTGTGTAAACATGTGAAGGGCCAGATTCTTTTTGTTCTCTCATTTTTAATCTTGGAGTTTTTAATTTACATTGCTTTTTCTGTCAACGATAACTTACTGGTTACATTTTGCATATTAGGTAGATGATACGAAATAAAGTTAAGATTGTGGCTCCACGATTGAAGATTTCTTACGTCAGTAAAAAATGTTTTTTGCATAATACATTATTCATATTCATAATAAATAATAAATAAATAAATAAATCCTTATTCATAATTAACATAATATTTTTGAAACATATTTTACGCTTCTATTGATTAATTTAGTTCCTACAAACTAGCTAGAGGTCGTTACTCAAAGGCAAGTTTCAACAACGGCAATTTGAAATTGTAATGGACGATTGAACGCGTGACTGGCCAACTGGCTTACAGTAGTGTTCCACAGGAAGCTTTAATATCGCGTTACTGAGTTTCTTAACACACAGAACACTATTGCAATCACACTAGTGCAATATTCGAGATACTGATGTTAACAATAGTAAATTGAATGAGTACATTTGTAATTAATATGCAAATTACAGCGCAAATGCGATAAGATAGCAGTGATCGATGTCAATCTGCAGAAATAAGATTTTTTACTGCGAACGTATGATGAGATACCTATTAGGTTTAGTCACAAAGTTCAGTTTATGAATGTGTAAATTGTGACGATCCACGAGCTATGCTCGTCGGTATTTAAAACCGGGGTGTTGCAATGATACACCGACGAGCCATAAAACTTCGGACTTAATCGCCCGTCGATCAGTCCTTTACATTATAAAATGAGCACAAGTGTACCTACCTTATGTAGGTGCGTGATAGACAGGCGGGTAATCGTATGCTCAAGCGCACTTTACTTCGCGACCCTGGAGGATGCCGCGAAACTGCAACGCCTCACCGTATTAGGTTTTTGAAATGTCGGTCACATGTGTTTAAATGCAACTGTACCTTGGTCCTTAATACAATGTCCTCTATTAATTTTAATAAATATCGTTGAATAAGACAAAGTTGCGACATAAAAAGACACGTTAAAAGACACGTTACGTAATTTCTAGTTCTACATAAGAATGTTTTAATATCTCTTTCTGCATCGGTATTTGTATGAAATTTTAATTCGCCGGAACCTTATGAATATAAGAATACGTTCAGTTAATAACTAAAAAACCTATAATTAATTACCATACAAGAAACCCAAAAAAAAGAAAAGCAACCAACGTATTATTCTACAATCCACCAATAGGTAATTCACAAATTGATATCTTTTGTATCGATTGGTAAACTGAGTCAACATTACTTTGCAATTATTTTTTATTATTTATTAAGTATCACTTTATAATATTACAGTTACAATTGCAAATATAATGGTACACTATGATTAAGGCAACAAAGGCGAAATATACAGTTAAATGAGTAGTATTCATTTTTAACTTCAAAGCCTGCCTAGTTTAAATGAAGACAATACAGAATTGAAAGGATCACAATATGCATTTTGGATGCACCGACAACCGGACAGAGGTTCTTGACCTATATGCTATGCGTCCATCGCGGGAGAGCTATATTTCTATAAGTAGGATCGTAGGCCCGAATAAAATATTTTATGACGACGTACGTGAAATTACTAAACACGTTTTACCAGTTTAACTATATGGAACAGACTCTGTTTATAGAAGAACGTACCTACTTTCGGTTGGTTAGATCGGCTTTTTGTTACCTCGGTTACCTCCGTTCGATTAACTGCGTTCATGTTTTATTGGAATTCGATTAACGCATGATCAACATATTAGAAGTATTGCTTGGATACTGCTTTGAAACCTAACAAATAACCTAACAAAGACTTGAAATACCGTATGCTGAGTAATTCTTAACGATAATGAATTAAAATTGCGAACGGTTTCTTAAATTATATATTTTTTAAATCCCACTAAATAACCAAGTCTTCCAATTAACCTACGCGTGTACTCGAAGAAAGACAAGCCATTGGTGGTATGTAATAAGGAACTGAAGACTGATATTTAATTTTTTTTCGAAAAAGGTGTAAATTTTAAGTTATGACACCTATAGTCGAATTTGTAACCATTTCGAATGTGTTCGTTTAAAAGGTTTTTTTTTAATAATCAAAAACTTCCCCAAATATGAAAATTGTGTCAAACCTTTCATGTATTAAAATTTATTTTAGGATTACGATGAGTAGAGTTGTGAAATCGAGTCATACCAATGAGCACGCATGGTACGAACTTACGAAGCTACCATGCGTGCTCGTTTCTATACATCCGCATCTTCGAGCTGTGCAGTTTGACCCATTTGTCGAAATTTTCCCAAGATATATGAGTCTTAAAACCTTCCAGTCCTAAGTACGAGCTAAGAACTACACAATAATATACAAGCAGGAAACTAGCCCGCAATAAAAATATTTGAAGATGTCGCTATAGTTCTTGGAAAACGACATTCAAACTTAATCTTAGTCTTAGTACACTTCGTTACTTTAACTTAGACTAGATACTATCCATGCCAGTTTTTAATAGCGATGGTAAAGACTTTTACGCAAACTACAATAATCCTATCAATAAAATGAAACTGCAGAAATATAACATAATCAAGTATGATTTCGGTCTGTTAATCATTTGCTTTAGCGTAAATAACTGCAACGTTGACCATCGCTGTCGGACTTAATAAATTGCTCGCAAATTACACAAGCTAATGCTACGTCCGCAGGTTTGGCAAACCTCAACAAGCCATCACAAATTCAAACGTGCAAGTGCAAGGTTTGCAGGCGCTTGGCTCCGATACGATCGGTGTCGGTTTTTTGTACACAAATCAAAGGGAATTTGCCGCAAGCGCTTGCAATGCGTCCACACGTTTGCGTCCCTTATGACTGAGGGAGTCTCGTTTGAGTATTGGTGGCGAAAAGACGTACGTTCGTCTTTCGTTAAAAATGAATGACTGGTCATGTCAAGACGTTTTGAACTTCCTGGAATGTTACCAGGCAGAACCATGTAATACAATTTTTCGTTTCCTTTTACTTATTTTCTTGTTTTTATAATAAAAATAACTTAAGCCAAATGTTATGGCCGATACCAGCTCAACGTCCATCATGCTTGCCTGTTCCGAATACACAAACTCACTCGCAAGCGTGTGGATGGCGAAGTTTGTCAAGCCAAATCAAGCCAAACGCTTGTAGACGTTTGGAGTTTGCGGCAAGTGCCAAACCTGCGAACGTAGCATAAAATTATTCTGCTATTTCGATAACATCATAAACCATTAAGATCCACTCCACTGATCTCGTTTTTAATCAAATCCATACTTGAAACTATATTTAATGACTTGGTTAATACATGAATTGATTTTTATATATATTTTATTTTCTTTACTAATGAAAGACTGAGATGATAAAAATGGCTTCGTTGCATTGTTGCCTGAACCAAACAATACACGATTGTTCTTTGTATATCAATACCGACATCGCATGTAAGTGCATCTGCTGTGCAATTGTCTTGTTTATTTTTAAAGACGCCCAGTATGAGTATGTCCAGACAGCTGGACTCTTTCGTACTCTAGCCAAGTGACCGTAGGTGGAGGGGTAGCGCTATATAAATTGGTGCAATGAGCGCCTGGCTGTCCCGGCAATTTATTTATTCTTCATTCGCTGAATTGTAATCGCTTTCATTGCTTGTTTCGTATTCGTTGTATTAATGTTTGATTTACATTAAATGAGTTGCGAATGGTTTATACTTCTCCTTAACTACCTATAATAAATTGGGATATCAACCACTTTATTTTCACCTTCGGTTTACTATGCGCAAATTTCTAATACGTAGTAATTGTTTCCTAAATATCCAGTTTTAGTATGTTTAATAGACTCCATCCTCGTTTTAAAATGTCACGCACTCTTACGCTCTACCGGGCCGTAAACGTAATATGTAGAGTAGAATAACATAAAAATAGATTGACCGGATGATGTAAAAATAGGTAAACGATGTGATGATAAACGGTAGCAATGTCATTTGTTCATGTTTACGAAAAATGTATTATTTCAAGCTTATGACAGCTTTTAGAAATTATGCTTCTGAAAATCTTTTGCAACCGCTTTGCAACACCGTATCTTTTCTGATCCGCCTACAGTGGCTTATTCATACCTGTTGTGCCAATCACACTTCAACTAAATTCACAAACGTTTGTAATTGCAGTTATTGTTAAAGTTCTATTTACACCACTCTATTATAACAATTGACTATACACGGTCAAACTAAAATAACTAAACCGTGAACTGACTGACCACAACACATCGTTTCACATAAAGATCAGATGTAATTTGAATCTCCATATTGATACTGTATCTCGGTTCACAGAACGTAAATTATGCTGAGAGTGATCTTTAGCTCCCAGTCTTAATAGAGCAACAAACCAGCGCGCATCTATTTGTAGTCAGTGTAAAATCAGCACACCCGGGCAGATATTGATATCATAAATTCAGTGTAAATAAATCGTTAATAGATGTATTACATCGGTATCCATGGAGGCAGGCCGCGCGCGCCGTCACCGTGACGACGACCCTCGCTTACCAACGCTGAGCCTCGGACTGTCCAGCGTCCGGCACATTGTCAACAAGCTTGAAGCTGAATACGCTCGTGTCGTTGCCGCAGACAATTTGGGGAACGAAATTGTCAAATACGATCCAACCGTAGACGAAGCCTACTTCGAGTACCATGACTTCCCTTTCGACTACTCGAAAAGACAAGTGTGGAATAGATTCATGGCGAACGTAGGGCTAGCTCTGAGCAAATGTGTCCCTAGTGTTACGTTCGCGAATTTCGGTGTGCTAGCGGTGGTGACGGGACTATTTGCTCCGAGGATGATCTCTTACCTGATCCTGTATCCGTTTTGCAGATTGGTATTTGGAACGCTCTACCCGGCTTACGCATCCTATAAAGCCGTACGGACGAAGAACTTAAAAGAATACGTGAGTAGTTTTGAGCAATTTTTACGCCCTTTATGCAACGAAACGTTCACGAATCATTTGTTTTGTTGCACAATTTCCTTATTCATTAATGCTTCATTTACACACGAATAAAGATTTCTTTTGTAGTCTTAATTTATCAATTTATTTCTGAGTAATTGATTATAACTATTGTAGCGTAAATAAAGGCAATGTACCAGGTAGTGTACTGTTCTATGCGGCCTTGTCACGGGTGCACGCTCAAGTTGTTTGAAACGCTTCAGTTCGTATTGTGTCCTTTACCTCGCCTCTGGTTCCTACGTATAATTGGTTTAGCGTGCTCTGACTGTAACTGATAGTTACCCTCTATTGTTTTATATGTTCCAAGATATAAGAATGTTATGTCCCTTGTGGTGAAATGTGTGGTGAAAAACTGAATCGATGAAGCCATAAGAATTATGGCATAAGTATTAAAAGACCAGACAATATTATAACTGCAGCTACCAGGCACCGTAACGAAATCCCAAATCAGTGTAAAAACTGAAATCGATAGGCCAATTAGTTTTTATGTCAATGACATTTCAATTACTCACCTTTAAAAATCTTCCGCCTGTTACTCTTTTTCAATGTCTACCAAACTGACTGACTTAACTAGTTCAGGCAGTAAGTAAGCCTAAAGAAACTAAGACTTATACGCTAGTCGGAAAATTATAATAAGATAAATTTTGGTAAAAGCAAAGTATATGTTGTATTAAAATTTTCCATACGCAATATACATAAATTGCAACTCATATTGGCGAATGGCGCCTACGCGACAGCACATAATTTTTATTTTATCTTGCTATGGTTACCGATAGACCTTTTGTGATTTGTCAAAAAACTTTAGTTTTTAAAAATATGGATGGTCCAACTCAAAGATAATTATAATAGGGAGTTACATACAAGTTATAATACATAATTATGGTTTAACTTATACAATTAGTATGAAAATGACATGATAAATATTGAATAATCTACAGTCCAAGTGTAACCTGGAATATCATTTGTAGATAATAATATTGCAATAATAAATATTTCAGGTAAAATGGATGATGTACTGGATAGTATTCGCGCTGTTCACCTGCACAGAGACGTTCACAGACGTGTTCCTATCTTGGTTCCCGTTCTACTACGAGGTGAAGATAGTGCTCGTGCTTTGGTTGCTGTCGCCGGCCACAAAGGGCTCCTCCATACTCTACAGGAAGTTTGTTCACCCGGCTCTCTGCAGGCGGGAACAGGTTTGCTACTTTTTCTTTCTTTCTAGTCTAAGCAATCGTCTGTGAACATTATTCGTTTAAAACTTTATCCTTTAAAAAGCTGTTGCCAGAATTTCCATTTCAAAAAGAAGTATCAAAAAGAAAGACAAAGCTATTACACTTGACTTTCAATGATTCAATTTCATTTTTTTTGCTTCGCCAATAATTGTGACTATTTAAACTTTTTCATATTCCTTTTAAACCGTTAAATTCTTCTTGACAGTTTTCTCAAAAGATTTCAGATTGTTGCCCTGAACTGAATGCACAATAGTTACTGTAGTTACTAATTTGGCTAGTGTACTTCCTTTGCACCAATAAAGCCACATATCTCATCTTTATTCACTGTTCAGTTGCGGATTTCCTGTATTTACTACGTTATTTGCGTGTTCTGATGAACTAGATGTATTATTACGTAGTTCGATAAATAGGAAACAGGAATAACGTTGAGGAATTTCAATTCACTTTCTGATTGATTTTTCATTGATTGTGATTCTCATTTGTCTATTTCCCTTATGTTGTTTGAAAATCGTCTTTTTCTCCAGATACAGTTTATACATTATACACATATTTGGTTGTTTCAAGATTTTAACAAAATCTGTACGTTTGAGCACAGTAAGCATAACTAACTGTGTTTGAAATTCTTTAAGTATGTGCCTTTTCTGTAGCGCGTTATTTGTTCCGTCGTGGCTTATTGTTTCCAACTCATTGATATTCATGTCCAACTTGACTATGTGGGCTAATTTACGAGTGCTCTTTCTTGGCTACTTTATGACATCATTTCAAAAGTTTTGGTAATTTAACAAATACCGCAACACGATATCTCACACCAAAAAGGACAACAATTATTGAAGTGAAAACTTCTTTAGCGGCGTCTTCTGAGCACTTTTTGGTATGGATAAAAATTGTTAAACTTGCGACTGGACACGTGACCCTGATCATAAGCGAAAATAAGTAAGGGAAAATGCTTAAGATGGTTACTATTCCATAGTAGATAACTATAGAAACTGTCAGAAGGAAACATTCATAAATAATAAGTGTATTTTGTTAAAGAAAAAAGCTAAATATTATAATTATTGTAATTTTGGACTCGACATTGCGATTAAATGTCGTTTCTTTTCTTGCAGAGAAACTCAATTATGTTTTAATTCAACTGTCGGCCAAATCACCAAAAAAACACATCTTATAAGTTTTCACTTCTGCCGGCACTCCCGGAGTGCAACCCTTTGTTTTTTTTATAACTTATTATTACTAAGTACATACAAAATATGATGAATAAAGAATCAAATTAGCGTCTTTTTATCTAGCGATCTACGGTTATGATATTTTTATGAGTTATTTGTAATATAAGTGTTGTCTCTTTTCTAGGAAATCGATGAATACATAGCAAAAGCCAAAGACCAGGGTTACCATACTGTGCTCAATTTGGGCACTAAAGGCGTTAACTATGCCACCACCGTTATAATGCAAACTGCTATTAAAGTAAGTACACATTAATTCATCATCCTATAATATAGTATCTAATAGCATGCTTCTTTACTCATAAAAGGCTGAAATAAAACCTATAATTGACTTAAATAATCTTAACTGAAGATGTTATAATAGACGTTTTTTTCAAAAGTACTTTTAATGCAGGTCTTATTTCAGTCAATAGAATTAAATTGAGGATTACGGTGTAACCCTTAACAAATATGACACGAGGACAAATTTTATTTTTTTTAATCCATAGTAATTGTTTTATTCACGCTGTTGTTTTTCACATTTAAAAGATTGTAAACAGTGTGTGGCATGTTTGATTACAAATCATAAAGCATTTCACTGTGAGATAATTCATATAGGCTTCTATGTGTGCACCCTACTAGTTCTCCGGACAAAATCTATGTTCAAGCTTTATGTGTAGACAAGCATGACCACCACCACTGACCACAACGAGCATTTTTATTTTGATCCTCACATAAATCTTATTCCAAGAACGCATTAATTCCATTTTTGTATTTTTAATTTTATTAACACGCTTTTTTAATTTCTTCCCACCCACCCGTTCTACTCCAAATGTCCTTTCCGTTGCTGCTTTCATTTAGAACTTGAATCTGCCGAGCGCCGAACAAGACAAAGACGCTAGGCGAGCCATAAGGGACCGCGACGTAACGGACTGCTACCACGCCCCGTACGAAGATTTAGAGTACCAACGGTCAGATCACAATCTTCCCGGTATCGTAGAAATAGTGGAACTCGATAGACCTGACGACAACGAAGATTTTCTCCTCGGGGACGGAGATGCTCACGACCCTGATTACGAGCCTGGAGTATTAGACACGTCTGCACGCAGTCGCGGCAACGTTGTACGCAAACGTAAAGTGGACAAGGAAAAGGAAAAACGACCTCGAAGCAAATCTAGAGGGCGCAGGACTAGAAGTCAGACTGCCAAAGAAAAGGAAGTGATGGTCGATTGAATGAAATAAAATGTTCAACTGTGATTCCTAGACGATTTTTAGACGACGTTAGCATTATTAATATACGTTTTATACTCAATGGACTACATTGCAACTTTTGACGTAGTTTTTTAGTTTCTTTCCTTGATATCTTAGTTTATTTTATCTTTCTACATAATTCCAATTTATTTTTAATACCAAAGTACAGTTTTTATTGTTTCTTGTTTACCTCTTGTTTCTTCTTTTACATTCTCTAAATATTTTGAAAACAACATTTTCTTGTTAGGTTTGATTAGCTGTACACATTTATACTGCAGATTGTCCAGTCTCAACACATTTTTTTCACTGCTGTGAAGGGCACGTTAACGTTGCAATTCAATAGAGCATGTTTTAAAGTTTTGTAAATCACCGGCTATGTATGTTGTGTTCTTAGTTTAATGTTTTGAGTGACTGACTTAGCATAATGATTTTTGTATTTTCTATAATAAATGTTAGTAGTGTATCTAGCCGCGAATATTTTATTTCGAAAATTCCATTGTTAGTTGATATAATTACGTTAGAACAAACACGCATATGCATGAGCTTTTCAACATGATGCTTGCGTAACAACGTTCATCCAAGTAAGTAACATTTATTTATTTATTTTTGTTATATTTCACGGAAATTTATTCCGATAGTACACAAATCACTAAGCACTATTATTTATTTGCATACTTTGCTATTATATTATATGCATACTATTGTGAAGGATGCAAAAAGCAAAAGCTTCTAAACTCACTGAATAACTTTAAAACTTCAATTATGATATTTTTCAGTAGTGGCCTAAGATTTTTAAATTAGATTTGCCTTAATGAGCTACAGGCAGGCCAATGGACGCGCGGGAATATGTTTGCCATTCTAGTAGCTAAAGAGTTATAAGTAATTCAATTTGTTTGTAAAAATTATGTTTCATTAAAGTAGGTATAATGTTTTATTAAAGTCTACTTATTCCTCTCATTTAATTACAAAAAAAATTAAAAAAAACGAAACCATGTTACATTTGTCGTTGACCCTATTCAGCATGAAAGTTTCATTCTAATCCCAGTGGAAACACCCCCATTAATGTTAATACATACGAGTGGTAGAAACGTAGGGTCTTTACTAGTGATGTGGGCGTGTCTCAGGGCGGCGGCGGGCTAGTGCAGCAGATCCGCAAGAGCTACAGCCTGTCCGACCTGACTGAGTGCGAGCCGCGCGAGGAACGCGCCGCCGACGAAGCGGACGACGTGCTCGCCGAACCCAGGCTCATCAGGCGACCCGTTAAGAGGTTCATTATTTAATAAACAAAGTAAACAAACGCATCTGCAACCCCAAAGTTAGCAGTACCGGGTCTCCTCTCATAATAAAATTTGGCATTGTTTTTACAAAAAACACTAAAAAATACGCTTTTATAGAAATTCCAAATAAAAAACTGTTTAAAATATTGAATTGTCATCGGTCCTTAATAAGTATGCCAAATTTCGAGTTAATCCGACGTTTTG
>DWIY01000801.1:0-11609 GCA_018248615.1 Erynnis brizo brizo
CCATTTTGGCGCTGATTGCCTCTGATCGCAGAAGTGGGTGGTCACGGAACTAATAATAGATATGGGAGTTACGTCAACGTCTTTTTGAAATAGTTTGGCACCTTCCACGTGGTATAAAGTTACGAAGTGATTTTGATAATGGTACCTACCTATTAATGAATGATGAATAAAACTAACTAATTCTAATCCTTCCTTTTGATTGCTTGTCAAGTCACAGAAAAAGGAAAAGGAAATGGATGAAGATAGCAATAAGGCGTGCATTTATAATTCCTACCACTTCAAAGCCTTTGACTAAGATGTTTTATTATCTACATAAAAAAACATGGACATACCTACGAGAAATTTTTGGCAATATATTCAGCATTGCAAATCTTGTCTCCTGACTTTAATAATATTATTATCCTGTACGAATGAATGCATTTAAAATTTTTTAGGAAAACGTTTACACGTAAATTTAAAATTTTGTCTGCAAACATTAAATATTTATTTGACTAAAATGATGTAAACGACATTCAACATTATACAAAGTGCATGGGCAAATGTTTTATGAACAAACCTTTTTTTTGTTTGTTTCTTACATTCTCTCTTTCTTTCCATTCCACTTTGTCTTTGCCGGCTGCCGCTAAGAATACGATTTTCATTATACTCAATTCTCACGGCAAAAATAATTAGTGTTTTGAAGACGGCAATTTAAGGAAATTATCCGCTCGCGATATCATCTTGTGGCTTTAGCGTTCTAAGTCCATTCTACAAAGTGCAGTGGATAAGAATTTGGTCAGAGAGTCATAAAATGTATCTCATATTCTGATCCAGATTGTTGCAGATGGTCCTATTTTTCGTCCTTTCACCCAAGTGTATTCAGCTTTTAAAAAAAAAGAAAACTCTTTTACCCACACTTGCTGCTTTTACTGCTAATATTTGAGCTGCGATTAATACAACCCGGTTGTTAACTTAAAAAAAACTTGAATGAACTCTTTTATAATATACAATTATATTAAAACATTTTCAACTTATACTCTATTTTAACATACATTTGCAATAAACGATAATTCAACTGACACAATTCCTTTACGGGTTTGTCAGTGGATATCAACGAGTTTGATAAATGGCCGTTTAATTACTTGCAATTTTCTACTACAAACAATGTCATTTCAGTACATCCATATAGAATTTTGTAATCGTCATTATCTACCTTTTCGGCATAGGATAGGCTGATAAATTAAATGGTTTTTGTGGAATGTTAAAATATTGCTTAAAGTCTTAAAACATTTTGCAATTATTTTAAATCGTAGAGTGATCATCTGCCATCAAGTTGCTTTTCTTTCTAAAACCATTGTCTTGTCGTAAGTATATTCCCATAATTGTTTGTTTGATGTGTCTAATAACGATCTTTGTGAAATTAACGGTTGCAGTCAATTGTTTGCTAAGAATGCGATGAATGACTTTCTTATGCACTGTTAAACACGATGATCTGTGCACTCTGCCATTCTTTTGTTTGCACGTTCCCAAGTACTTTCGTCGCTGGATTTATTTTAATTGGCCTGACACATATAGTTTTTATTTCCTTTAACTATCATAACTGTAGCCAATTTAGTGTACACTTATTAGACTTAAGTACCAGCCTTCATATATGGAAACCTCCAAGCACTTTCGCATGCATACTTACATCGTGTGGCGTAGAAATATGTTCCATTCTATAACTCTGTCGTGCTTCAATGGATGTAAGTACGGTTATGCGTTCAGTACATGTTGTGTAATATTGTGTATGAATGCAGCCTCTTTTAGCAAATGCTCAAATGAAAGATCCTGAGAGTGGTCTCACGAGGCGGGCTGGCGACCTGGCGAGCGGAACCCCGCTGTTTCGATTGACTCTTACAACCGACTAATTGCATTTTCGACTTCGTTAAGAGTTTCTTCATATAAAATAAAACCTCTTTTTATTTGAATCCCTTTGTCTTGCATTTCCGATACATGCTCGCATCGATTACGGATTAAATAAAAAATATAGACGGTCAGTTTAAATGTTTCTTGCTGCGACTTAATATTGCGATGATCGGGCCACCATGCCGAGCCAAGTTAACTGCAAGTAATTTTCTTTGCTTTATCATTCTCATCGGCAATGGGTAATGGGATACCGAGATTGCAATCACGGGATCGAAGATAAGTTTTTTGTGAATATGAAGCACAAAACATATTCAGGACATAATATTCAGTTTGAGAATATTTTTTGTAGATACCTACATAAGAATGCTAACAAAGATGCTAGTATGAAAGTGGTAATGAGCACATGCACACATAATGGGTTGTCACTTCCGCAGTGCTACGAAGATAAACTGTGTTATCATGCCGCAGTCGGGCGAGCGCCTCTTGTGGAACAATTTCTCTTTAATGCATGTGACAGATTTGCATGGAGCCTACCTACGCCACGCATAGTATTGTATAGCAAATTGGCAATATACTAAAGAAGTACTACTAGTGATGAATATGATCGATATGGGGGCCGGGATCTACAGATTGTATTTTAATAATAAAATATCACGACGTTTTTGTGCATTATTATATTACCAGTAAAACATTGAAAGAAAGCATCGACTCAATTTCAACACATGTTACAAACACTGCGTAAGTATAGGGAAACGTTAGAATTTCTTACATTATGGGATAATAACATTGCAGGTAAACTAGCATCTGATGCCAAGAATCTTGAAATATTACTTCGCACGTATGTATCATTGTGATCTAAAGCACGACATCATCTAAACAGCTAAGTAATTTGAAACGGAACTAATTTTTATGACTTGAAACAAAAAGACGGCGACGGCTGCGACGAGCGCCGTCTAATAAAAAAGCACAATGGTGGAGCTTTTGCTGTGCGCTGCTAGAATTTCTTTAGAATTCCCATTAGTCATAACTCGAGTAGCGTTACGATGATAACCCGAAGTGCAGCTTTCCGTTGGATCCACGTACTCGTTAAAGCGAATTACTCGTCGACACGTCGTAAAGGCATTAACTCTGCGAGTGAAGCATTGTTGCCGAGTGAAAAACACTGGGAGGAAGCGATAAATAATGTTCGGAGTGTATACGATCGGTCGGTAATGGGCGCGCGGTCGGCGCTCGCGCACCCATATACGCCATACGCGACCTCCTCGGGGTATTTATTTGGCTTTTGTACCTTGTACCTACTCTAATGTCGGCCGCTTTTGTGTTCTGCGTCATCGCAGCCTATATATTAATTTGAGTCCAAACACTAATTATTCATTTGAGCGCAATAAACTTAACGATCCTGCTTTTAAGATGGGAGAAAGAATGTGAAATATTCTAACGTAAGGCTTTTCAATTAAATTTTATGTGATGATGAAAATATGAATATATTCATAAGAGTCGTTATGATGCTATTAAAACGTAAGACTTGGCTGCCTTTTGAAGAGGCTTCCCTACCTGTCATTAAAATATTTGCATTTTACTATGAGACTGTTTATCTTTGCGTCTCTACAATAGACCGGAAGTGAGGCCGGAACAAAAGTTCGGTTGACTTTTTAAGCTTATTAAAGTTTGTCCCTTCCGGAACCGCCCTTACCGGGGGGTGGAATCCGTCGGAGCGAAACCGGAAGCAACGTGCGTCCGCCATGTTGTTCCGTAATTGGTGGCACGGGCTTGCGCTTCCGGCTTCTCTAAGGGGTTCTAAAAATAATCATAAGTTGTTCTTAGAACTGCACTGGTGTAAAATACAACCATTAAAGTACAATATTAAAGTTTCAAAACATTTTTGTACTTAAAATAAGGTCAAGAATGTACTTTGTAAAGTTCTACGTAAAAATCGTCTTAATAACCCTTTCCATTCTATAGTTTTATCGTCACAACATTAACAATTATAGGTACCTAAATCTGCGAGTCATTCATTGTCATTCATACATACTATATTAACTACCAGGTATACAGGCAGTTGATACTTATATTTATCTTAAATAAAGTTCTCCTTGGTCCGTAATGGGTCGGCCATTAAGACCCGTCCTTTGGACGCAATACACGACGCAAGCGGAATACAAGTGCACTTATGCACGGATTGTCAATGAGGTCTTACGAGTATGTCCTGCCTGCTATAGGCGAACACATCTAGGTACTGGCTATAGAGCCAAGGACGACTGATTGCGCCGTACAACTAAACGAAGACGTATAAATGAACCAAACAGGTACATACGCCTCGAGTATTTACGGGTACACACGAGTACTTAGATTCCAAATATTATTCGTTGAATTCATATTTATGTCTAGAACATTGCGAGGCTGGTAGGGGGTTTTGTTGTGCTTGAAATTTTAGCTATGATATTTGGACGTGACAACAGATCGTCGGAATAAGTCGCGATCGCCTAGCCGAATTTGCTAGTGGACGTGTCAATTTTCCCAAGACTTTGTATGGGCCTAAAAAGATTAAAGGCAGACGGAGGTGCTAATGCGTGTGTATAAGCACATCCGGTCCGTCGGTGACCGTTAATTGGTCCGCGTAAAAGGGATATCGTGTAGCCGCCTCCTGCGCCCCTTGCCCCAACATCCTCCCGCGAGACGAACACCGACTGGGATCGTGATGCGCGGACACTTAGAAAATCCTCCTTAAAAGGTTCGTTGTCCAATTAAGTGCGGGGACATCACCGCCCGCTGCGTTTTGTCTTTGATCGACCGTTTGATAGACGGTCACGATTCTTTATGGACCATAAAAACATGATTATTTGTCCACCAATATCGCCCGTACCTCCTAAATATGCTTGTAAATATGCCTCGTGACGTCGTTATCGACGCCGAGCATTATAATGCACGCTATTACTAGTTGCCTTCAATTTGCTGGATATAAACGAGTATCATGTGCACTAACACGCTCGGAGTATGTTCTCGCGTCAACTCGTGTATCTGTACTTTTTCTTTGATGATTAAGCGGTCTGCTACAGTTATTATGTTGGCAGCGATTACTCCTGTTTTTCTTTAGCTGTCAATGCCATTGATCATCTACTGCGTGGGCACAAAACGTTATGTAACAATATATTTATGGCTCGTATTTCGAATTCTTCCCCATGAAATTAGATTTTATCTAACAATGGTTACAATACTATTAAGTACTTATAATGTATTTTAGTGTCCATAAATATATTGCGTTGTAAAAGTCTACCATCACAAATCATACTAATTTGGACGTGTTACCGAGGCGTTAAGAGCAACCACATACTACCTGATTCATTATACTTCCCACGAGTGCGTCCACATTATTCTACCTACGGAATCAAATACCGTGGCCCCCGCATACATCTTCGAGATTTATAATCTGAGCACCACGTTCCCATGACGAAGACCTGGAGTGTGACCACATAATTTATACTCATGTATTCCAACATGTTATGGTATATTTCCTTCGCCGTCCACATGAAATTGCAAGTTACGGTTCGATTCCTGCTAGCTATTGCTAAGGTGAGTGAATTTAGTGGTCCAACGTCAGCGGACCATTATTATCTTTATGTTTCCCTTTGCAATTTTCCTCAATTTCGCAATTGCAAACAAAGTTCACAATGTTGTTTCGCGGAACTAATTTGCAGATATTCCAGGTCCCAGTGGCTGCCAAAGGCGCCGTCCCGAGAACTGAATAATCATAGTCGTTCCTAGAAGCGGCGAATGTATTCGAAGGGAGTAGACCCATAGAGCGTACGTTGCGGTGAAAAACAATAGGTGTTAACTTGCACATTCAGCGGACGCGTCCAAATAGCCCATAGTCTATACGAGCTGGATACTGAACAGCTTCTACTACTTGTTTATAGTGCATAGTGGTTGTACGTGTACAACACTTCCTGCATGTTGCCATTCTACAGCGTGTTAAAAAGTCCGATTTTGAAGTGATATTTTTCAGTGTTGCAATTATTTCTATCAGTAATCCGAGATCAGGGACATCACATTGCATTAAATAGGTCATGAATGGCTGTTACTTCTGAAAGTGAAGATAGTGAATCGACGTATGCCGATTTCGCAGTATCAAGTAAGCATCTATCATATCGAGTGTGGTATGATAGATACTAGACGGCTGTGCTGGTGTACTGTTTATGTTGCGTGCGCTACTAGTAAACATTGGCTCGTGTATTGTTGGCTACATAAATCAGTTTGTTTTTGTTATTAGACGCCGTTGCTATCATTCGCGACTTGTGTAGCTAGATAACATTGTGCGGAGGCATAAATAATTTATTGTGAACGCACGGTGCCTGGAGCCGGATCTGATTGATATTTCCCACTGTCAAGTTGCGCACTCAGATGACTTATATGTAGGTACTGTGCATATCGAAGTGCACTAAGCGCCACGGCTTGTTAAGTAATGGAATTGAAACATAATATGACATATATCAAGGGCTGTTGCGTTTGTTGCTAAAGGCTCTTTCAATGTCCATTTATTGGTATAGTTCAAAACTTTCCCTGCAGGCAATGAGATTTAGGCAGAAATATGACTTATGTGAAATATCTGCGCGTTGGTAAACAGTATTAAATTATGTATATTAAAAGTGGAGAAAACCCGCCTATGTTAATCCTGATTTGATAACACGACAGTTTCTTATTACCTGTTTATACGATATGAGTAACAGCCTGGGAAAAGAATACGAAATCATAAGCTCATCACTTATTCACGTCGCCGAGCTTCCTCCTGGCTCCGAACTACAGGCGCGTGCGAGCAGGAAATTCGCAGGATATATCTGAATTAGAAACGCCGGTGGATGCGGACGCTGGTCTTAGACTGTGCAACATTTCCACATCCGCCAGGTTTGTGCTTTTTCAGTGCTTCTAGCTAGCAGCTGCCCAACGGGACGGTTTCTTTGGCCACGGCTGGCACGAGCGGTATTGTCGGAAGTGGTCAGATGTTATCTATAAATCATAATTTATAAGTAACGGAGTGAAATGTCTCAGATGCCAACGTCAGAACTGTATTATATTAATACAAGGCAATATCAACACACATAATATATTTACTGTAATATCAATGTTGTTCATGACAGTTAGTTCTAAAGGAAAATATGGCTTTCTAGGACAGGAAGATTAGTAGAAACATGGCATATTCGTATTTATGACTGAATACTAGTCATAAATATGTCATTTGATGGAGAAGGCTTTTGTCAGATATTCCCGACAAAGAATCATTTGCTTTCGTTGTTGAATTACAAATGTATCTGTTCACCCGATCAAAGCGCTATCAAGTCAGTTAGTAGATTTATTTTCGATGTTTTTCGTCGTCCGTCCAACGGAAGTCATTATGCGCTTTCCGCCGTACGTTGTACTGGTGCCCTGTAAAAATATATTCATTAAAACAGCGACCATAGATTTACTCGGTCGGCTTCTTTCTCGTGAGATCTCCACCCGTCATTAATTTCACGTGTACCGACTCCTTTGTATCTATAATGATAACATTAAAATAATTCATGAGGGCTCAATACAAAGTTGCATTTGTTCAATGGTCAAATCGAAAATTCATAATGCAACGAGCAAAACATGGGAAGTCGTGAAACAGATAAAAGTCGGGTTTAATATGAAACGAAAGGTTGCTATTGTAAGAGCAAGGACGTGCGGCACTAGCGGTCGAAGGGATCTCGTTCGCTGTTATGAAAACTTGCTTCAGGGCGGCCTCTTGCAATAGTGGGAGCTTGTGACAAATATTGACTTGGCAAATGTTTGCCGTACCGTGCACGCTCGTCTCTTGTGCCACTAGGAGCGGCTGGTGGGGCGTGCGGCGTGCGGCGTAGGAGGTGCTCAGATAAACCCCGACTTTGAACACCCGAGATAACTTTGTGTTTGCACAAAACAAATCGTGTTTGCACACTTTATGTCCTGCCCGTTGCTCACGGATCACCAACGCGTGCATAGATGCGTCCTCACGTTCTGTTTGTCTTTCTTTATTGACATTTTGTTCGATGTCGCAACTATAAAATATGTTAGCTTTGAAGCACTATGCGTAGGTTTATAAAAAGAAGATAATATAGCTAAGACAAGACAAGAAATCGCCCTGTTATTCCCAGTTGTAAATGTATTGTCGAGAGACCCGTGCAATACAAAGGTCACTATGTAATAAATGTGGCCATTGAGAATTGTTGAGATATACATACGACAGACGCAAGTACGTATGTGTAGGAGTGTGCACCGAAGCATCTTGTTATTTTATTTTGAACATGAAACGTGCACATTCATGCGTCTTACATGAAAGACGCTGCAAGCCATTTACATATCTTAAAAAGCAATCAGCACAGAACTGAAATGAAGTTCTTGTTCTTAAAATATGGCAGACATATCAGCCGGAAACAGCATTTGCTAATGTTTTAAGTACACTATTGTGAGATTTTATGACGGTCGATAAACCATCGAAATGTTAGTCAAACAATGCCGTCATCATATTATAAAATAACCTACGGATCCGAGTTCATTTGCCAAATCGTCGAGGATCCGTAAACACACAATCGCCAAGGTCGGACATGTTTACGCTTCTTGGCGATAGTAACTATATCACGTAGTTTAGATCATCCTTGCAAGAACTACCGAAAGTGCAGCGCTACACTATTTGTGAGATCCCATCTTACCCAAACTCGATTTGAGATGAGAGAGACTGCTGACTAACAGAGAATCGATGTTGTTAAAATTAAATCATGATCGATAAATGATGATTATTTCGTTATAGTATTTCTATTGTATTCGTCAATTTAAATATGTCAATTATCATCGAAGCTATTCAGATTGAATTAAACACCGAATTGACTATTGGCGTAACAATATCTGTTTAACAAATCCATTTGGGTCAGTTGTTAATGAGTTAATTTGGATAATCGCGCAATTAGCGTAATGTAGTACGCGCGGGGTTGACGAGTGGACTGCTCAATAAACCGTCGCGTGTTAAATCGCCAACGGAAACGAGTGCCAGTAATGAGCTTCGGATGTCGCTCACCTATTGTGCCGTGCGAATAGATATCGACTTCCTCAGTTTAGTTATTGGTAACACTGCGCTGTAACGAGGCATTGTTCGCACGTCAGGAAGTCTTCGAGACTCCCCTCATCTTATTCCGTTCGCACGCAGAACTCCACTGTGATGTGATTGCTAAATCCTGCTAAGCCTCGCACTCTCCGTCTGTACTCGGTCGAGTTCCATAGCACGAATCCAGGTCGACGTCCGTTCACGGATCTGCAATGGTAATTTAAGCGATACGAAATGATAATGTCTTTGGCATTTACTCCACTGTGCAACATGAATCGGTATTCGTGCTTGAATGGTGCGGCTGATGGAGATCGGTGGGAAAGCCGTAGTCAATCATAGATCACGAACTCACCTTCCGTCCCGCGCATTGTGCACTGGTACGAATCTAAACCGTCAAGACTGCTGTCTCGAATGGCAGAAGTTAATGAAAGGATTGTAAAGTCGTGATTGGCGGTTTCGTTATGCTCATAGCCTCGATTGCAGTAAGTTCTTACAAATTTATTCAGGCAAATGCTTGAACAATGTAGCAGTTGGTCGGACACATAATGCTCCAACGAGCATAAGAGCACCGTGACGCGAGTAACGTGTACTTCCGCGCGTTCCGGACCCTGCCTGAGAACAGCTCCTCAAAGGAAACTCATTACAATAGTGAATTGTAAATGAAGTTTTAAAACAATCAAATCGTTCACTCGGATCTTATTTTAATTTCATGGAATAGAATATTTTATAAAAATAGCAAAAACTACTTAAACTGATTGTAGTATTGGTAATGAGTTTTTTCCGTTATATACGTCAAGTTGCTTACGTTATGAAAGGAAGGACGGATGTCTTGGATATTTCATTATTATAATAACACACTGAGGATGTATGCTGACGGCGAAGGTAAACTGGCGTACCGAAAGAGGAAGTAATGGGCCATCACTAAATGAACAAAATAATAAAATTTCCGTTCCAACAATTTTGTCCCGTGTTTAAAGGGTCTAAGTGCTTTCTAGGTCGTTTTGTTTGATGAGGTATAAACCATTGGTTTCTTCACCGGAAAGAGGTTAATGAATTTGTCTGAAAAGTAATTCGGTAGGAGAAAAAGACTGAATGAGATATGAAGGTAATGATGATGTGTATATAATTCTAGATCTTAATTAATGTTGTGAATACTTGTGAACTAAGGTGATTAATGTTAAGAACCTTGAAAAGGAAGAAGGTCGTCGTCATCCAACAAGTGCGTCGATACAGACTATTGGCAGGTTTCAATAAAGTAATCACTTTAAAGTAATCACTTTATTGAATCCTGAGAATTTTAGCAACTAATCACTCTCTATCTCAATCAAAACCTGACGTATGTATATCATGTAATTTATGTAATGAGATATTGATAGAAAAACGTGAAACATGTGTGGAATTGAGATGAGAACAAGGGTCGGCTGACCAGATGTGTGAACGTCATTAGCCTCGTCGTAATCCGTCGACGGCACGCGCGGGCACGCACCGTGAATTAGGTTACCGTTCCATGCCGATCTTCGCTTAAGGTCAGCTGCCTGCAAATTTGATCATTTAAGGCCCAGTAAATCACATTGTCTTGTCTTTAACGATCCACCGGTCTCCTTTCAAAATGAGAAAGATGTAGTCTTAGTCCACCACGCTGTTCCAATGCGGGTTGGTGGACTTCACATGCCTTTGAGAACATTTTCTTCACGATGTTTTCTTTTGCAGATATGATATTTAATTTTGTAAAACTCAACTTTTAAGAGAGTCAATAGTTACTGGGACTAGACGGGACCCTTCAAGTAGGAGCCGAATTCTAAGCAACTGGGCTATCTCGGCTTTCATTACAATAAATCACATTAGACGATGAAGAATGTTTTGTTTCTATTCATATGGCTATATTGCTTACATCTTTAAACAGTGCCAGTTACCCTTTCTGTAAGTCTATCTAGTTAAGTTACAGATTTCATCTTTTCTTAAACTGTAGCTACTGAATCTACCTTAGGATAATCGTCGTAATATTTATCTTAGGTGTAGACGTCATCCTTGTTTCCTGGATTCCAATCAAAGTTGTAAGTACTTTTTGTCTGATTGTAGTCGTTTCCTCTTCGTGTGGGCGCAGACGATAGCCAGTTATTATTTCTTCATGAAATCTCTGCTTTGCCTGATGATAAATCCTCCCATGTAGATTTATGCAGGAATTAATGTTTAACGTCACCTGGACACTTGTTTTGTTCCCAACATATTGTATGCGGACGGATACAAATGACTGAGCAATACTATTAATGTCCACAGACGCGGACCTCTCCAGGTTTCTTTAGTCATTGCTTTATTTTACATTGAGTACGTGTTTTTGCATTCAGACTTGAATATCGGATATTCATTGACCTTTCTTTTTATAGCGATAGAGAAAATGTTCAGTCTAGTTGTGAAAAGAATTGAACGTTCCTGCTTTTGAAGTGCAATTGTTATCGATAACGATAACTATGCATTGTAACAACAAAATTCTAGTTCCAATATTAGCGTCCTTGATAAAGTTGGACTCGTTTCCTGTTATGCAGTGAATTGTATACACAGAGCACGTCACTCATTCAGGCTCAATCAAAGGATCGTGAATGAGATGTTTACCGCGTATCGCCACCATATGAGCGTG
>DWIY01000802.1:0-11607 GCA_018248615.1 Erynnis brizo brizo
CGTCGTCGCTCGTTGGTTTATTCAAGTTCTAAAAATAAAGTTTTTTGTTTTCCATGCAGACTATTTAGCAATTCAAAAACTCAAATGGTACAGAAAGGTTGTTGCGATTGGAAACACTTGAGTAATATTTTACACAGACATGAGAATACTAAAGAACATATGGCCTATGTGTTTCAATGGATAACATTAGAAAACGGAATAAATCACGGAAAAAAATTAGACCAAGAAAACGAAAGGCGAATTCTTGCATCTCAAAAACATTGGTACAATTTGTTTGAGAGATTAATTGATATAATTAATTTCTTAGCCTCCCATAATCTGGCATTTCGAGGTCACAGAAAATCTCTTAAAACAGACGAGAACACGAAAAATTCTGGTAACTTTATAGACTTATGTAAATTGATATCTAAATATGATCCAACGTTACAGGAACACATAAATCGCATTAAAAATAAAAAAACATACACATCATTATCTGAGCCACGATATTCAAAACGAATTGATCACATTAATGTCAAACACAGTTACTAGTGAAGTGATTGGTAGAATAAAAGAAGCAAAATATTATGCTTTTTTACTCGACTGCACTAGAGACTGTAGTAGAGTTGAACAAATGTCGGTTATCTTAATATATTGTAGGTAATACATCAACTGGAACTATAGAAGAAAACTTTATCGGATTTCTTGCGTTCACTGAAACGACTGGAGAGTATTTGTCTAATGCAATACTGGGAGAGCTCGAAAAAAATGGCTTGGATATTCAGAATTGTCGTGGTCAAGGATATGACAATGGCGCAAATAATTATGGTAGGCATAAATAGTGGAGTTAAAACTCGAATATTGAATATAAATCCCAGGGCATTTTTTACTCCTTGCGCTTGTCATAACTGGAATTTGTTGTTGTTAGACGCAGCTAATTCTTCGATAACAGCGAAGACATTTTTTGGTGTTATTCAGAATGTCTTATTGTAATAGGGGTCACTTTTGCTTGCACACTGTATGATATAAAGGAAACGCGTGTTCTCATTACGAGTGTTTTAATGCGACTGACTAATTATTTTCTATGCATACTACACACACTCACAGTTACTTAACATACCGCCCACCAAAGGACTACTTGAGTCCTTTAAAAAAAAAGAAAAACTAAAATTAAATAAACATTATGAACAAATCTCTTCAGAATAAAATCTTAGTGACAATATTCAAAAATATGCATTACTTCAAGATTGAAAATGTGGGCTAGTATTTAAGTTTACAGATAACAATGAAATAAGTTAATCTTCATTATTTTCAATAATTGGCAACAAACATAATTTTGTTACTGGTCGTTTTACTATAGTGCTACCACTCTTCACACTATAAACTCTTGTAAGCCCGTCTGGGCCTGGATGCTTTTCCACTATCCTGCCTAACATCCACTTTCCTGGTGGCATGTTGTCAAATTTTATGTGAACAATATCTCCCACGTTCATTTCCTTCTTTGGTTTGAGCCACTTAGGTCTCTGTTGTAACCTCGACAAATATTCTTCTTGCCATCGGTGCCAAAAATCATTAAGTAATTTTTGTGTGTGTTGCCATCTTGTCAAGTTACTTATGTTCACATTTTGTAAGCTCGGTTCCGGAACTGTAATTGGTGCCTCTCCTACAAGAAAATGACCAGGTGTCAGTGGCTGTATTTCGTCGTCACATTCATCCACAGGGCAAAGGGGCCGGGAGTTCAAGCAAGCTTCAATCTGACATAGGAGTGTTGTGAGTTCTTCAAAGGTGAAATTAGTTGTAAGAATTCGTTTTAAGTGATGTTTTAAAGATTTTACTCCGGCTTCCCAAAGGCCACCAAAGTTTGGGCTGTACGCAGGTATGAAGTGCCATTGAGTACCATCCTTAGCAAGCGAGTCTGCTATTTCACCAGTGAAGTCTAAGCAAGCATCTTTCCAGGCCTTTTCTAATTCTTTGCTAGCACCAGTGAAATTGCGTCCCTGGTCACTCCACACATTTGAACACCGGCCTCTGCGAGAACAGAATCTTTTAAATGCTCCTATAAATGATGCAGAGCTGAGATCTCCTACTAACTCCAAATGCACAGCCTTCGTAGACATGCACACGAATATGGATATATACGCCTTGGTTGTCTTGGCTCCTCTTCCTTTGGTAGTGAGAATTAACAATGGACCAGCAAAATCTATGCCAACATTACTGAAGGGCCGTGATGGAGTTACTCTCACTTTGGGTAAATCTCCCATCATCTGATTTTTTACAGTTGAGCTTTGTTTCGCGCAGGTTAAACATCTGTGAATACACTTTTTCACTAATGATTTTGCCCTTATCACCCAATATTTACTTCTGAGATAACATAACATCAGTTCTACACCTCCGTGCAGCGTCTTCGTATGAGCTTCAGCTATGATAAGGTGAGTGACTTTACTTTTAGAATCTAAAATTATAGGATGCTTCTCTTCGTTACTCATATTAGCATTGCGTAGTCGTCCGCCCACCCTGAGGATATTTTCATCGTCCAGGTAAGGATTTAAAGATTTTATGTGACTATTTCCTTTTACTTCCTTTTTTAACTTAATAGAATTTAACTCTTCTTCAAAACTTTCCCCTTGTGACTTTCTTATGCAAATCTTTAAAGCTTTATCTAATTCTTCGGTAGTCATTGCCTTCTCTCTGTTTTTGGTCTTTTCATTTTTTTTGTAATTAAGAAATCTAATACAATATACTATGGTAACTTGTAATTCTATTAAACTAGAAAATTCTTCAAATTTTAAGATTTTATGTTCTTTAGACTGGTCCTTTTCAATATTTAAATATGACTGTATTTTTCGTTTTTCTAGTTCTGTAGTAAAATTATTGACATTTGATATATCCATTTTCTTTTCACAGAGCCAGCCTGGACCCTTCCACCATAATTCACTTTTCTCAAGTTCAGATAACAACATACCTCTGGATCCTATGTCTGCGGGGTTATCCTGAGATCGTACGTGATGCCATTGACTTCTACTTAGGTTGCTGAGAATTTCTACGATGCGGTTTGCCACAAATGGTTTCCATTTATTTGGTTCACCAGACAACCAAGCAAGTACGATCGTTGAGTCGGTCCACCCATGCATTTTCGTTGCAGGTACTCCCATGGCACTGCTGACTTGTTTCATAAGCTGGGCAAGTAGTAGAGCCCCACACAGCTCCAACCTTGGTAAGGAGACGGTTTTTAAGGGAGCCACTCTAGTTTTAGCTGCAACTAACATTGTTTGTACGGTGTTATCAGGACGTTCGACTCGACAGTATACGACGGCAGCGTACGCTTTCATTGAGGCGTCACAAAATCCGTGGATTTGTATAGCATTCTTATTTGCAGATATAGTACCTAGCCAACGGTTTATCTTGACGTTGTTGACCTTTAACAAGTCACTGTGGATGCGTAGCCACTCCTCCTTCAAAGAAGACGTTATCTCATCGTCCCATGATAATTGTTCTAGCCATAGCCTCTGGACCAAGATCTTTGCAAGTATAATGCATGGTGAGATCCACCCCAATGGATCAAATAATTTTTGGATTGCAGAAAGAATAACGCGCTTAGTAATGGTGCTCATTTGCAAAGTAGGTAAGTTATATTCAATTTGATCGTTTTCCAGATCCCACAATATACCTAACGCTCTTATTTTTCCATCAACCTTCAGATCTATTTGAGTGTTCACCGATCGCTCACTGGGTTCGATGGACTCCATAAATTCAGTGTTATTAGATGCCCATTTCTTGAGCTCAAATCCGCCTAGTTTAAGTAATTCTTTCAAGTTCTTGCTGATTTGAATAGCTTCGTTTGGTTCATCGCATCCAGACATCAAGTCATCAACATAAAAGTCCTTCTTCAGTACTTTGGCTGCTTCCGGAAATTTATTACCTTCATCCTTGGCTAGCTGCATAAGCGTTCGTACGGCTAGATAAGGCGCTGATGCTGTACCAAACGTCACCGTAAGAAGTCTGTACTCTTTAAGTTCTTCATCTTGATTGCTACGCCAAAGGATTCTCTGGTAATCACTATCTGTGTCATCAATGCGTATCATTCTGTACATTTTGTGTATGTCGGCTACGAAACACACAGCGTGCATGCGCCAGCGCATCAGTAGCTGTCGGAGGTCTTCTTGCAGTTGCGGTCCTAAAAGCAGTTCGTCGTTTAAGGAAACACCGTTTGATGCTTTACATGAGGCGTCGAAAACGACACGGGTTTTAGTTGTTTCCTTGTCTTCACGGCACACAGCGTGGTGAGGTAAGTATACAAATTTTCCTTTATTTATTTCTTCTTTAGGTATTTCTTTCATATGGTTTAAATTTTTATATTCTTCCATTACTTTAATATATTCTTCTTTCAGATGTGTATCATTTTTAAATCTTCTTTCCAGCTGTAGTAACCGGTTCAACGCTATTGTTCTTGTATCACCTTCAGCTGATTTAACTACTTCATTTTTAAAAGGTAATTTAACTATGTATCGTCCTGAGCTATCACGTGTATGCGTTCTTTCATAGTGTTCTTCGCAGCGTTGTTCTTCTTTAGATAATTTTCTATTTGTGTTTGTATCGATTTCCCACATACTTTTCAAAAGTTCTTGTATAATTATTTCTTCTTCTGTATTAGGTTCAACTTGCTGGTGCATTACAAGGGCTGCTTTCTCGTATAAATCTTCCTTCAAACTTATCTCGCCGAATATAATCCACCCTAGGCTGGTCTTCTGTGCGCACGGAGTGCCCGGGGGACCCTTGATCAAGCCTTCTTGTAGCATGTCTGCATATTCTTTCACTCCCAGCAAGAGATCTATCGTTCCGGATGCACAATAGTCTGGGTCTGCCAAGCTCAGACCTGATAGGTGTGGCCATACGTCATGTGTTATTCTTCTTTGAGGTATAGGAATATGAGTAGTCAGCGGCTTAGACATAATGTATGCCTCTACAGACATCTTGAAATCTGACTCCCATCTTGACTTAACTTGAATGTGTACTACTTGCTTTACAGCCACCTTCATAGATTCCATCCCGGTAACGACCTTTGAGGTAGGACATCTTTTTAACTTGAGTATTTGAGCCGCCTTTTCGCTAAGAAAACACGCTTGAGACCCCTTGTCAATTAAAGCCTTGAGAATCGTGGTGTAACCGTCCTCACTTTCGACGATAACCAGCGCGGTCGCAAGTAATGCAAATCGGCGCTCTGGCAAGGGATGAGACGCTAACATTGTGTTGACCTTGACCTCTTCTACATCTGTGGACGTGGACGCTTGATTTGTTTCTTTATCTGATGTTTTAATTCTTCGTGGCAGATGTAAAAGTGTATGATGGCGTCTATTGCACACACGACACGATTGCGGCACACGACATTTTATAGAATTATGCCCTGGTGTTAAGCAATTAAAGCATATGTTTCCATTCTTCACATAAATACCTCTTTCGGTAGGTTGCATCTTCAGAAACTCATCGCAATTTCTTAGTGCGTGATCTTCTTTGCATTTAACACAACATTTGTTTACGCTCGTAGTAGTGGTGACGTGAAACGAGCGTTCCTTAATGTTACTTCGCTCTCGAACAGTAGACGTAGCCGGCGTAATAAGTTCCAGCGTGCGGAACTTCGATTCTAAGAATTGCCGGAGACTATCCCATGTAGGCAGGGTGTCCGAGTTATGGCTGTAGTTATGTTCCTCCCAATCTCTGTGGGACTCTGGGTCCAATTTCTGAACAACGAGAAACACTATTAGCGGATCCCAAGAGTCTACGGAAATCTTCAAATTTTTTAAACTGTTTAAACATTCTGTTGTGTTGTCTAGAAGCGATTTCAATTGTTGCGAGGTTTGAGTACTGCATTTTCGATGCATAAATAATCTTCGTAAAAGAGCGTTCACAATAAGGCGGAGGTTACCGTAGCGGTGCGATAGCGTTTCCCAAGCTTGAGCGTAGTTCGACTCTGTTACTTGAATATGTTTAAGTAAGGCTGCAGCTTCACCAGCGACTGTAGTTTTCAAGTAATGTAGCTTCTGTACTGGAGTAAGCGATGTATTTTGATGGACAAGCGACTGGAACATATCTTGGTAGGTAGGCCATTCTTCGTAATTTCCCGTGAAAGTCGGAAGTTGAATAGTAGGTAGTCTCACTTGCGAGTGACCAATAGCTTCGAAAGATGTACTTGCACTACCACTTTCAGGAGATTCTTGCTTCTGGATTCTATTCGCCAACATATCTTTCAGATCTGCTATAAGGCATAAATATAAGTCTTCACTCAAGTGAAAGTCTTCGTTTACGAAGTATGACATAATTCCCCTTTGATCCTTAGGAGTAAATTTAACTAAAGTTTCATGAGCCTTTTTAAATGTTGTCCAATAATCTTCTATTAAACACTTGACCGTTATTTGAAGCTTACTAGATTGAGAGAGGCGTGCAGTTGACTTCCGCAATATCTTCCCTCTCTTTCACCCTTTATTCGTCTTTTACGCTATCTATCTCGCTCGCACATCCGGTTTTCCCTCTCCACCAGGTAGCTTGGCCCGAGATTTCCAGGTACTAGGGCCATGTTCTAAAATTCATTGGCGTCTAATTCTCCGCAGCGAGCAGTCGTCTAACTGACAACAGTGCGTTCGAATTCTAATATCACATTATTTCCGATAGTGCCATATTAATTGAGTGTTGAATAAAACGAGTGCAAAGTGAAATCGAGTATAAACTGTAAGTAAGATTACTTTTTTACATTATGGTGATTACGGATTATGGATGTGCAACCATTGCTAGTGGGTAAAGCACGGATATAAACGGTGTTACCGTTCGGCTTTGCCAATAATAACACTACGCAATAAAAATTAAAAATTTGCACAGAAAATTTCCCTCTACCCTCTATAATTATTATTTTTGTATCCTAGCTACAAACTTTTGATAAAGTAAAGTTATAATTTATACCTAGGAAATTCTTTTCAAGATTTTAACGTAGCTTAGCTAATTATTATTTATTTTTGATGTACAGCTATAATAATTGTAATTTCACATTTCTTCTTAACTAATTAGTAAATAGTTTCGACCTTTAGAATGGCTGATCCAAGTGACGATAATGCGGCACCGGGTCCATCAGGGCTGCAGAAGGAAGGATCGTCATCACGTCAGCGTCGCGAACGGGTGAGTACTGACTCATCTAGTAGTAGTTCTACCTCCTCGACTTCTTCATCATCAGGGTCACATCATAAGAAGCGACGACATCGTCGTCATCTTAAAAAGAGGGGGCGCAAACGTAGTTACAAAGACGACTTATTACACAAATTAAGTTGTGAAGTAAACGAATTACGTAACCACCTTTATCTTGGGAATGGTACTGGTCTAACATGTGCGAATATTGGGACCACGCCTTGTGTAAACGTAGATGATAATGATGCAATTTCCCTCATGAGTCAGGATCGTAGATCATTATATGAATCCGGATGTGAGGAGGACAGAGTAGGTGACATAGACAAATTCAAGCTTGACATTCAGGTTAAGTTAAAGGAACCAGCTATTCAGAGGGCTCCTGAGCAGTTCATAAATTTGTTACAAAAAATTCAGCATTTTAACAAACCTGAGTGGGCCGAAGTTCGATATTCAGAGGTACAGAAAACTTACAATCACACACCTGGCTTTACGGACCTGGAGATCAATGAGGAAATAAAGTCCTATGACTCACTTCGACATTTAGCTTATGCTGATAAAGCTTATGGCGCACTGACATTTTGCATCTTAAAACAAAGAGAGGTAATGCAAAATACTATGACTGATCTCATCACCTGGGCTCGTGAAAAAGGCAATATTTCTTCTGATATTTTGCACGAAAAGATTACAGAATTATTTTCGCAGGGGGAATATCAGAAGGTTTCGTCAGATATGCTACAGTTAATTTGTGGACACCGGGCTGAAACCATTCAAATGCGCAGAGATGGAATAATGAAATACGTTCGGGAACCACTTATTAAGTCTACTCTACGCAAAATCCCACCATCTAATCAATATATCTTCAATCCGGAAACTTTAACATCGGTTTTAGAAAAAAATGGAGGAGTTAAAAAGACTTTTTTGCCTCCGAATAAAACAAGTGCCTTTAAATCTGCTTCCCAAGCTGAAGTTAAGACTGCCACTCGCTACTCCTCGCAGGGGTTAGCGTGTTTTTCTGGACCCTCGCAGGGTGCCTCACACCACGCATGTGGTTCAATACCACATACATGCTCACATCAACCATCGCATGGTTGTGGCAATAACCATCCCTCGCGGGGAAATGGCAACCATAGCAAAGACTCCCGTAACAATTATAACTTTCGTGGGTCCTTTCGCCCAAGGGGAAATGCTAACAGATCTCAGAGACAAGAGTCGGTCAAAAATATTAGAAAGCGGCCTTCAGCCTCCGAATGCCAGACTGGTGGAAAAAGAAAGCGGTTCTGACAATCACAATTTCAGGGCAGGTCATTTGATTTATTACGTCGATCGATGGAAGGAGTTGGGAGCACCAAACACTCTGATACGAATAATAAAAGGGTATCGTATACCTTTTTGCAAGAGGCCTCCGCTGAGGTTACCCAATGCCCAAAGCCAATTTGTAACAATGGAGTCCGAGGAAATGTCAACTATCATTTCACAAATGATAGAACAACACGTCCTCATGAAGGTGCCATCGAGTCCCAGCTTCATATCAACAATGTTTTTGGTTCCCAAGGGCGACGGCAGCAGCCGACCAATCCTGAACTTAAAAAATCTCAACAATTTCATTCATACAGAACCGTTCAGGCTAATAAATGTGTTTCGTGTCCCAGATTTTCTGCAGCCAAAGGATTGGTTAGCCAAGGTGGACCTCTCACAAGCGTACTTCAATCTTCCAGTGGCTCAGCCTCACAGGCGATTCCTTCGTGTGCTGTACAAGGGAGATCTGTTGCAAATGACATGCCTTCCTTTCGGCCTCAGTACAGCGCCCAAGGTGTTTGCGTCGCTGACAAACTGGGTTGCACAAACCTTAAGAAAGGAGGGTATTCGAATATTAGTTTATTTGGACGATTTTCTGGTGGCTCACCAGGACCATCAGATACTGCAAAGCCATGTTCAAATAGTACTAGAGCGACTACATTATCTGGGATGGCAAACGAATTTCCAAAAGTCTGTCACAACCCCGTGCCAAAATCTTGTTTTTCTCGGTATCTTATGGGACCCTTGGCTCAACAGGAGATCATTGCCCCTCGAAAAGATAACAAAACTAAAAGACTGGTTACTAGATTTGTTACAAAAAGGAACAACGACTTTGGATACTCTACAGAGGTTAGTGGGCCTCTTAAACTTTGCCAGTTTTGCTGTCCCAAGGGGAAGGCTTCACTTTCGGGATACTCAGATATTTCTAAACAGCATCGCAAAAGACTCCCACAGGACTACATTCATTGTACCTCCAGAGGTAAACGAGGACATGCAATGGTGGCTACAAAACTGTCATCGTCATTCTTTGATCCATTACCCTCCAGCCACACATTTTCTAACTACCGACGCATCGGATATAGCATGGGGGGCTCAGATAGACGGACGGGCTCTAACAGGACCCTGGACGGAACAGGAACAACAGCTCCATTGCAATCAGAAGGAGATGATAGCAGTCATAAACGCACTCAAATCGGAGGGTCCAAAATTGTGCAGGTCCACGATCCTCCTTCAGTGCGACAACAAAACTGTCGTAGCCTTCTTGCGACACGAAGGCGGGACCAGATCCGAACCTCTGATGCAGTTAACGAAGGAAGTATATCATTTGCTAGAACGGTATCACCTACACTTAAAAGTCCAATATATTCCGGGGAAGTACAATACGCATGCGGATCACCTGTCTCGTCACAGAATCCCGCCGGAATGGCACCTCTTACCGAAGTGTACAGACAGAATATTCAAGAAGTTCGGGGTGCCTGTAATAGATCTCTTCGCGTCAGAACGGGCAAAAGTGGTAGCGAATTACGTGTCGCTAGACCAGAACGACTCTCAGGCAATGTTTCACGATGCCTTCTCCCGAACTTGGACGTACCGTCTAGCCTGGATATTTCCGCCACCTTATCTGATACCGAAGGTCCTAGCTCACCTCAACTCAGCAACGGGCGTATTCCTCTTGGTAGTTCCAAGGTGGGAACGAGTTTTTTGGAGGGCGGATCTGAAAGCCAGAGCAATAGGTCCCCCATACACAGTTCAGAAACTACACTCTTGTCTGACAGACATAGCGACCGGCCTTCCACCTCCAAAAGTCCACGAGATGACATTGGAAGTGTGGAAATGTGGGGGTGGTCAGGGAATTTAAAGGATTGGAATAAGACACAATTACAACTTTTGAAATCCTCCTGGCGTCCATCTACCATAAAAACTTATATGGTAGCATGGAATCGATGGCTTAAGTGGTCCAAGGAACATAAAATCAATCCGCTACAACCAACAGGACAAGTCTTAGCCCGCTTCTTAGCAGATCTGTATATAGTAAATGGCTTCGCTTATAGGACAGTTTTATTACATAAATCGGTTGTCTCCACTCTTTGCAACCCTGATCTTTCAGGTAATTTAAGCTCCCACGTATTAGTTAATCATGTTTTAAAGTCAATAGCTTTAAAAAACCCAGTATCTTGTAAACAGCAAATTTGGGACTTAAATAAGCTATTGGCCTATTTAGAAAGTTATAAAATAAATGAGAATAACATTTTTGCAACATGTCGACACACTGCAACTTTGTTACTTGTTTGTTCAGGCAGAAGAGTCCATGATTTAACTTTATTGGCAATAGATTCAAAACACCTGTCTGAATTTGATGAAGGCTTAATCTTGTGGCCCATATTTGGATCTAAAACAGACACTGCTACTTACAGACAATCGGGATGGAGACTAACTTCGAACCCTACAAACAGAAACCTTGACCCGGTATTCTGGGTGAAGCGTTCAATTGATCTGCTAAGAGACAGGCGTGTGTCGGGAGGGTTTATTAATTTATTTATAAATATCAGAGGTAAACCGAAAGTAGCCTCCCGCACGGTAATTGCAGGGTGGGTTAAGTCCTTGTTGCTGGAATCTGGAGTGATTGCTGCACCTGGCAGCTTACGATCTGCTGTAGCATCTAAAAACTGGTCTAATAATCTTCCATTAGATGAAATTCTCTCTAGGGGTAATTGGAGGTCTCAAAATACTTTTACTCGTTATTATTGTAAAGAGGTGATGCCCTCTAACAACAGCATTGACCTTGCCCAGTCATTAAATTCATTAATTAATTTTTGACTATCGATCTACGATGTAGTTATAAAATTAAACTACATTCTCTTTGAGATTTGTTTAAACTGATTATTTCCAAATAATTTTTTTTTGTTGTTATCACACCAATCAATCAAATATTTATAATTCTATTTACAAAATAATATCATTATCCTATACATATAAGATGATTCTATGATGAGTAATCAATACCCAATTGCTAACAATATTTGTACATGTACACAATAAATTTTTGTTTATCGCACATTAATATTTTTTTTTCACATTGGCGTCTCTCCACCAGGAGATAACAAACACGTCTCAATCTAGTAAGCTTCAAATAACGGTCAAGTGTTTAATAGCAGTGTTTTACCT
>DWIY01000803.1:0-11606 GCA_018248615.1 Erynnis brizo brizo
GATTTCATCAAATTTTTCAATTTTTTTGTGTTTTTTTTGAAAATCAAAAAGATACCTCTTAAAAAATCACCCTATATAAGAAGCGCGTAAAATATTCTAAGATACGTTTTCAACCTACACATAGGTGTGTAGTTTCCTTAAAAGATCATTTCATGTGCGACAATGTCGTTCATGTGCGACAAAGCGTGGCGTCAAACCGTCGTAACAAATGGTTTGTTACATGACAATGGACCAGCGTTATGAATAGATGAGCCCACAGATATAGCTCTAAATAGACCACGCAGTACTTTGTACTTATCGCGTCAAAATATTTAAGAGATTGTGCTTTGCACAAACATCGTTGCTGTTTTATTAACATTATTCACACTAGCCGTCAAGTTTAGCATTCCTCCAATTCAAAAACTCGAATCGAATCGAATCGAACAAGTTCGAGTCGAATCGAATGATGATGAATAATGAATCAAATAATTCATATTGTTCGTCTTGATTTCGCTTTTGATTCTGCTTCATATTGATGTAGAATTCCCATCACTAAATCGTTTTTGTTTTCAAAGGTAATAAAATAGTGGCTTGCTTGGCTTTCATACTAATGGGCGAAATTGCGTTATCTATTTAGGTCCATATCTGTGGACGAGCCGGTCGTGAGGAAGATCACAAAGGAGACCACCTTGCTCCTATGGTAAGGATGACGGTCTTTTCTTCTTGCAAACGATTGTTACACGTATGTATGGAAGTTTTGTAGTTCGCTCTACATATTGCTATTGAGATATCCCTACTGGCATGACTATGGGGTGCTTTAAAAGGCATAAATGGAGCAGTTTTGGTGTACACTTACCACAGGTTATTAGCTTCTAGCCGGTAGAATTTAATACAAAATGCCAACGTGTAGGAAAATCTGTAACAAACTATTTTCTTGAAAGATAGTTTAAAGTTTTGGATGTTTATGAGGAATCGATTTTAGCACAAAGCAATTTTCTTGTGTGATTAAGCAACGCACCTTGTATGTAGATTGTAGATAGACTCAACGTTATTACCTGTTGGCCGACACCTTACTTTAATCACATTTGTAACAATAGTCAACTCTACACCCATAGACTTAGAGGTCAAGTTAGTATGGAGGAATCACTATCCAAGCCAACCAATATCACAATCAAACTAAACAAGCTCTCATGTTCTAAGTATAGTCTAGTTTGTGATATTAGACAATTTCGGCCTTTGTCAAGGCCATTGAGAAAGTGTTTTTCTGGGTCGAAGAGCAACGTATGCAAGCTTCTGCATATTAATAACATTCTTCATACCAGTTAAACCTCGTGCCTCAGCATCAGCTCATATCAGCCATGGGGCTGATATAAATATTTCTCATATAAGGGCATTAAGAGGCATTGATGAAATAATAGAAAAAACATTTTTCTATTATTCCTACCAATTAGCAATTCTACTTTAACAGAAAATAAAGCTACAAAAAATAAGAACTCAAAGCATGGAACGGTTACTGCAAATACATTATAAGCAGCATCTATTTGCAGTGCAGTTGCGAAAGTGGCCGTACACCTGTTCGCGATGTAAACACACTCGTAGTAAAGCTAACAAACCTCATAAACTCAGAATTAGTCATAACATACTCTCAAATTACTATTTATGTTTTACATTATCATATTTTAGTGTTTCATCTTAAAGGGTTGGAACGAGTCATGAAAACGCAGTTTATGTTGATGAAACTGAAGATTACTGAAGGGATGTGCTCCATGCATATGGTATTGGATTAACAGCTATGTTCTGTTTATGTAGCTTCTCTGTGTTATATTTAATTTAGAACTCTTTGCTTTTGTGATATAACTAGAAAATTGACAAAGAATTCCTGCTGTGCGCTTTTCTGTTTTTGCAGAGTTCAAAACAAATAAATGAATTCTTCTTTTAACTATTTTTCTTTGACTCAACAATGCCAATTAAAAGAGATTTTTGTAGTTAAGATTTTTGTTTTTATTGTTTATTTAGATGTTACTTTTATTACGATACTTTTGATTTGAATTTCAAATTTATTACAAGGTTTGGCAGGTTTGAATATAAATCGAATTACTTTCAATCACAAAACTGTGCGTATATATTTATTATATTTAGACTTATACTATTTTTATTTCTTTAATTTGTAATGTAACATGAAAATAAATTTAGCCGCGATGGCTCGAAAAAACCGTTTTGATCTGAGGAAAAACGACCGGAAAGTGAACATCTGAATACAAGAGACCTAGTTTGCTCCCCTGCGACACCCCGTGGCACTTCGCTGTACAACCTTTTGTTGATGAGGGAGGCAGCGACAGGAATAGCACGTTTCGACTACAACAAAAGGTTGGCGTCATTTTGAGTGTCGTTCTTAAATAAAATATGAAAATACCACTTTTTAACAGCAATTTTGATTTATTTAAATGACTAGAACTGATAGATTTTACTTATATAATTGATTTTTTGAATTTAAATTGAATTATATTAAGTAACAACAAATTTTGACCTTTATTGGTAAAATTCTCAATTATTTTACATTTCTAAAATTTTGATAAGATCTATTGCGACATTAATTTTTACTCCTTGCTACTATAATAAAAGATTATTTTTCAAGAAAGTACACCTTGGAGAGTTCTACTGGAATGTTGGAAAAAACTAAACAATCAAACTTGTCACAGACTTAGAAGAAGCTGCTCCTGGGACTCGCAACAATACCGTCGGTACACCTAAGAGTTGTAAATGTGACGGCAAAGATGCTTTTGTTCTAAACAAAATATCTGAAAGAATACTCTTTAATAAAACTTTCATATTGGAAAAAAACAAATTTACGGTGATCACTTTTTATGCTTCACTACACAAGTGTGACTCTAGATACCATGGATAGCCATATTAAACATACTTGTACCATAGCTAGATATCATAAATAGAAAATCTAGCATGCTTACCAAGTACCCGTTTAACTAACCATCAACTCTTACAACTGTGGCACCACTTTGGTGGTACCTTTGGTATTAACTTTGTTCTTTCCAATCTTATTAAGTATTCGAAAACTCAAACCCACAATTATTTCCCAACCATAATTTACTCCAGGAGTGAGTGGGGGAAGGGAGGGGGCAACGAGGAGAAAGCTCATTTAACGGCAATTACCCTCCCACTGATAAACGCCCGGCTTATTGACTGACGGTTAATTCCTTCTGTTTTCATTTTCTCTGTTATCTTTACTTCTCGCAGAGGTGTTCGAGGAAATTAAACTGAGGCGATATTTTCTTTATTTATCAATTTTGCATTTTTAAATACTGTCCGTCATGCTCGACCCATTAGTTGTTAAACAAATGTGCTTCCGTCAAACTACATATTTGAGGTCTTTTATTTCAAATAAGTCACAAAATAGTCAGTACACGATTAATATTCTCTTTTTCTGCAAGTATTAGCATTTTCCTTTAATATTTTTCTCAAAATTTATAGGAACGTACAGCCGGAAATAAAATTGTGTAATATAAAAGTGGCTGATAAAATAACGAAATCTCCAAGGAATACGAAATTTGTTTCGACTTGTTTGACAGTTCAGGTGAAGACCATGATAATCTATTGGTAATTGCAATCCATAGGGACATTGATTTTTTAAGAATTGGATTACCTTTACTATATTGGATTAGATCATATTATGTGACATATACGGTCAGTTGGTAAATAACAAAAGTTTTAATAGATGTGTAGGACAATGTAGACATTTATGTAGACAAATACTCAGATCAAAATGAACGAGACAAAAACAGACTGTCTAAAACCAGATATTAGCTGTACGGTATGATCCTCAGCTTTACAATAAGAACAGCAATCAGTTACGAATTAGGACATTTGAAAGACGGGGGTGAGACGGGCTTTTGAAATCGGAGTTAAATTTCTAGTAAGTGCGGCACGAAATTTTATTTTAATTGCTGGCATTGATAAATGATGTGCTAATGGAAGAATCATTAGATACATTTTTAGGAACTGGACAAAAGTTTTTTTATCAAATTACTATACCACTTTAAAAAACGCTGATCTGACACGCTTTTTAATACAAATAATTCTTTCATAAAACATCAAAAATAGTCTTTACCTTGTTGTTCTAACAAGTATTAGAGAGATAGAAGGGTGGATGTCAATGTACCGACGCATAAAAGTACGAATAAAATTTACCGATCCTAAATTC
Source organism: Erynnis brizo brizo (assembly GCA_018248615.1). Lineage (NCBI taxonomy): Eukaryota > Metazoa > Arthropoda > Insecta > Lepidoptera > Hesperiidae > Erynnis > Erynnis brizo. The sequence continues at coordinate 4,196 of DWIY01000803.1, forward strand.
TTTACCGATAACATTCATATTATTATTAACATAGGTAACAATAAACATGAAAGAATTTTATCGCTGACTGAAATACATTGCCGAGAACAAAAAGCTTTTACTCAAACGTAGGATAGGATTACATCTTAAAGTAGCCAAAGAGTGTGAGGGATAACCTAATTTTACAAGCTGCCAATCAGTCGATTTCTGCTAGATAGTGTCTACCTGAACATGTTTTTATTATTATCTAATAATATTTTTTGCTTTTTTTATTCAGCCTGTTAACAAATCCCTTAGGCATTTAGTGTTAACTAGTATCTCTAGTTAGTTCTAGTATCAATTAGTATCAGAATATTATCACGTTAAGAGGAATAATTCTCATTTCTCATACTTCGTATAAACTTGTCTTTATTTATAAATAAGATTTCCGTTTTCCATTTATTTTATAGTTCAAATTCCCTGCAGACGAATTGGACGGTGCATTATTTACGACCGTCGTCTCAACAAAACATAAGTAAATACCGGGATACAGTCTGGAGGACCAACATTGTTATTATAAAGTTTTCTAGAATACCAAATAAACGAAACCGTCGATATTTGACCGACAAAATTTTCTAAAATTGTCGACTCCTCTAGACTTCACCTAAATCTACAATGGCTTTGTTCGATTGACAGATAAAGGATGTTGGCAACAATGGGGACACTGGTATTTGATCTAGATGGAAGATGTGATGTCAACGTTCAGTGACCTCAACATAAAGAAACTATTCTTGGTAATAGAATAAGCAGCCGCAACATACGACAGAAGTAATCTTCTGTGGTCATAAAACTATTCGGTACTCTTTGTCACACGAGTTAGTGGACTGCTTAACGTATCAATTGAAAGACAGGTCCTCAAATGGAGCTTAATTATTTCAGTTAAAAGGAAGGCATGTCGCCTTTCAACCAGTTACAAAAATATGACCTGAAACAGACAGCAAGACACCATACGGTTTAGAAGATCTAGAAACATAAAGACTAAAAGAATCGTAGATGAACATTTGACTTCAAGATTTATAACCTTGAGAGTGAGTGAGGTCATCTACGTTTAAAAAATTGAGATCAACTGTTTACATCCTAGTTTAAATTTTGCTATTGAGTGGATCAGCAATTGGCTCAGTGTTCTCCATCCTACACATGCGGGTTCTGAGTGAGAGACTGAGATACTTGGCATAAAACAACAAGAGGTGGCTACGACTGGTAGCTAAAGATTGCGGTTAAAGTGACGTAAAGTTTTATATTCATTGTTTATGTAAAAACACTAAAACCACAAACATCGTACGCGCACTTGTAACCGTACCGTATAGACCACATAAATAACTGAACAATGTAATAATGTGATATAATTTGAAATGTAGTTCAGGGCTTCAGGCGCTATATAGTAGCTAGGAGAATTTTTGCACGTTTAAAGACAGAGAGCACCCAGTTCTAGGCACTTTTGTCATTTGGTGAGACAAGTATTTTGATTCTTACTCTGCTGTCAGTATCTCGAACTGTTATTTTGCAGTCTCTCGGAACTCCACCGTCTTCGTGATTGTTCACAATACAAGCATTGGATACAAGTAATTTTTATTGTGCTTTCCTCTCAGTTTGATGTTTCTGAAACTAATGAATAAAACAAGATAAGATTCATTATTTATTTGATTTTGCATCGTATAAATTTATAAACGATGCAAATATTATTTATAACCACAATAATAATTCTTCTTTTAATTTCGTTTGTCTATTAGTTTTCGCTTACCTCTGAAATAGTAAAAGCTCCTCTTATTTACAAAAATAGTGAAGGTAGCAATTTCGTGTGCACACACCCCATACGACCTTGAAAATGGCCTACCTATAAATAATGCTTCATTGCGCATTTATCATGTAATGTTATCATCGCAACATTCTCAACCTCCCTCAGCATGTTCTTCTAATTTCCCGGCTCATATTAATTTAACCTTATGTTCTCATAAACAATGCCCATACATTCTGTCTCGTGTAACTCCTTGCTGAGCCGCTGTGACGTCACTGTTTTAATATTTAAGTACTCGAGAATTTTAGGGATGCCCAAAAATGTGATGTATCGATATATCGCATCGTAACCTGTCGTATTCCTTTGTATCGATACGCGAAAATATCGCTTCCCTTTGTATCGATATATCGTATCGTATTCTTATCACATGCTTTTTTATTGATTTGCGAATTTGCGATTTAATTAGTTTTTTTTTAAATAAAAGCGGGTATTTTTATGGTACTCTTTAATTTATAAACGCAAAAAAATTAATTCTTACAAAGAATTAAAGAAAAGTTATTCCTTGATGTTAGAAGTTCAATGGCACTATTTATCATCATTTTGCAATGATATTATAGGAGTTTTCAAGGTATAAAAGAAAAAAAATGTAGTTTGATACGATTCGATATTTTAAAGTGATAAAAACTATCGTTACTATCGATATGCTGTATCGATTATTTCGATATATCGTATCGTAATGGGCATTCCTAATACATTCGCGCCCTTCGAGAACATTCCCCACTATTTATACAGTTTTCACATCAATGAGCTTATTCTTGTGTGCTCGTGGTGCTGTAAATTTAGTTCACAGAAAAGCACATTCTAGTCGTATAACTAATCATAGATTACGGACCTTTCTTATAGGTTCGTCGTAACTTTAGCTAAAATACGTGATTCCTAAAACTTCACCCATAAACTATGATCCAAAAATATTCTCTGGTCTAAAATTGCTTAAAATGTTTTTTTTTTGGGTAATGTATTTAAGTTCAACATTTAATTTTGTTATTTGATAGTTGATCGCCACTGCTCAGCAGATGAAGTTTAATTTTTATTGCTAAGAAATATGTGTGTGTTAACGAGACCGAAAAGATATTTAACGCCATGACAATTTTAAACACGAGAGAAGAATAACGAACACACGCACACTGGAATTTTATATCCAACATTAATATCAAAATAAATAAAATTTGCAAAAGCAATCACTGCAAAACAAATTTAAATTGGATATTTGAAGAGATTTCAATATCAATCAACACTTTAAAATGAGTCTTCAAATTGATAAATAAAAATTGATATTGCGTTATATTTTAGCAGAATAAGACGTATTCATTCGAAATGCGTGATAGGATAATTCAAATAGAATTCGAGTAAAAAAGTTTTATTTTTCAAATTTTTGAATAGATAAAATGCTTTAACATGCGTCATGAATACATGATGAGCCAACTGAAAAATAGTTTCGTTTCCCGTGATAAACGTCTGTCAAAACACAATGTGCTTAAATCAGCGAAAATGTGCCGAAACCTCGATTGAAATATAGACCGCGTAGGATTTTAGTGTTTAATAATGTAAAAAAAAATTCGTTAAAAAGCCATTCGTCTGAGATGGGCGGGCGGCTATGACCGGATATCAGACATCAACTGTGTTTTGCTACAAAACAAGCGTTTAAAAATAACAGCAGCTTCAGTGTAAACAGATTTTATCAAAGTAGATAAATTCTTGCTACTCGTTGGTTTAGCGTTAGCTTTCTATTATTACTTCTCCGGACTGAATACTATGGTTCCACCTGTAAGTTAAAGCAATTTAGTGTATCTACTGCGCTCGCATGCTTCTTAGCATCACTGTTGTTGGGTTCAGATTTTTCTCCCTCAAGGAGAGGCCTGGATTACACTATGCTGTGCGAATCTGTAAGTGCTAGATCACTACCAATTGATATTGAATAGTCAAATGCAAACTCAATGGACGATGATCAAAGAACAGACAACTTATGTTGCCGTTGGTAATGAAAAGTATGGAAACACGCAAATAATAAAATTTGGTACTATCGCAATCCCATTAAAAACTCAGACAATACTAGCACAAAAGAAAACACCTGTTATAGCGATACATGTTCATTTATTTATGAACGAAGAATAAATAAATATTTCGACAAAATGAAATATACTGTAAAACGCTAAGGCACTAATCTGTCCGCTTAATCCGTCAGTAAGTATGATAAAGTGAGCGCGTCCTCGTTCATCAATATCGCTCCTGCCGCCTCACTGCCTTCCATCGGCGATGTTTTCCATCATTGCTCAGCAAACAGTAATCTTTTCTATCTTGAAACTTTCAAAGAAGTTGCTACTCATACTCGTAGGTAGTGTGGTGGTCAATAACGATAGAAACAGTGAAATACGTAACCCAAAATCATAAATGTGACACCGACAAAGTCCTTTGACAAAGACAAAGACAAAACGTTTATTTGCACAAGTATAAGAGGTTACATGTGATTTGAGATGTTACAAATTATTTAGATCAATCTAAAACTATTTTTATCTATGCAAATATTGAACTCGAAATAAACTGATTATAAGGACATGTTTTCTTCACGTGTTGAAAGTGAACCTAACTGGGAAACTAATCTGTTAAAAATGGCGTAACTTCAGCAATAATACATGAAATAATCTGAGAATGTTAGGTTGTAAGTATTCCTCAGGACTAAAATGGTCAGCTCTATCATCTCATCTGTCCAATACAGAAAAATATAAATTATATAGACCACACGGCCATCATACGGTGAAACTAATCTTAGAATGCTATAAATATGACAGTCAGTCAATTTTTAGATCTTAAAAATACTCTAACAACTAAATAAACGTTGTTCGAAATGTCCTTTCAAAATTGTGATATCGAAAAATGGCGACGTGTGGGCACACATTAAGCTAAGCATGTTACGATAACATGAAGAGTTCAAAAGTGGCTAAAAGCCCGGCACTTATCAAATCAGCGTCGGAATGGAGCCTGGAGCGGCGTCGGGAGCTCTCTTGCTAATTCCATCAAAGAGAGCTCACTGGAGCCAGATTCAAATCAAACGGCAACTACTACTACAGTGTAACCTTAAAATAAAGAACCTCAATATACGAGTTCATCGATATAACAAATTTTTGGAACCAACCCTAAAATTACGAAATATACCTTTACATTACGAATAATAATATGAATTTTTAATCACAAAATGCAAAAGAAAGTATGTAAAAAAAATTTTGCCCCGATGTAAAGGCAAGGCAAAGAAAGTCGATAACGCAAAAACCAAGTTAATAGCGACAGAATGCACATATATGAGTTTAACTGCTATATAAAATCGAAAAATATCGTCAAACATAATTATTAAAATAATGTATAGGTGTGATTTCTTATACGAGTACCTCGGTAATTACACGGCCATTTGCTAAAACTCAATACGAAAAGATGTGGTGTCTGATTTTCTGAGAAAGACCAGAGCTGACATTTGCATATTGATTGAAAATAAAATAGAAGTAAAGTAAGTAAATAATAAAAAAGCTAAACCGATACATAATAAAAGCGTCTAGACGGTGCTATTACCGTATACGGTACGGCACGGTACTCGCTCGTCCAGCGTTATGTATCTAGCTCATGTACGTGTCTCCATCAAAGCAAGCATGCATTTTATTATTGCGTTACGTGAGTAAATTAATTAATGTCACTAATTATATTCTTCGTTTCGAACTGAACAACAACAAGTTCTTAATAGATTCCAATTTTTATGATTTAGGCAAATTTAGATTACTGTTTGCTGTATAGTGATGGAAAATGTCGCTGATGGGAAGCAGTGAGGCGTCAGGAGCGATATTGATGAACGAGGACGCGCTCACTTTATCATACTTACTGCATACATGCCACCTAATGGTAAATAGTCATCGTCGCCTACTTACACAAGCATTAGCAGGAGAGTCGCTAGAATGGCCAATAAAAACTAAAGGAGATCTCTTTTTACTACCGTTGTGAAGAACTTAATATCACAGTTCCGTGGAAACATTTCAACATAGTGTTCAACATTTTGCAGATGCGAGACTAAAATAAATGTGAAAAAATTGAACGATTGCCACGAAACCCTATTCACCAATTCACTGAATGTTTTTAAATTACCCACGGACCTTTAGTAACGTTCTATTGATAAAAACCGTATTAAACTCCACGCCCAAATTAGCTCAGTTTTTTAGAATGGTGCGCAATTCTGTTCAATTTATTTTTCAACTTTTAATTTTATTTTATAGAGAACATTCACCAATTAATTGTCCAACAGCAACACAACTAAAAACAACCTATTCCCTTTACAAAATAACAAGTGTATTTATCGTCAACTGTAAAAAAGAGCTTTCGATTTGTTATTCACAGAACCACTCGGATCTATGCTCAAAGGGGACGCTTTTATTAAAATAGCAAGCTATTTTTTACTGTCTACTATTTTATTATGTGTATAATGTATTAGCATTGCGATGTACAAAAGGATTATTTTAAAATGTTTAGTTTTAACTCAGAATGGATGATCGTCTAAAATTGTACCTTCGTCAACTTCACGTGGGGCCGCGTCGTTGGGATGTTCCTTAATACACAAAGAATATATTACATCTTGCAGGATTGCTTGTTAAATTGTTTTTATTTTATATATTTTTAAATATTTCATTCTTTTTACACTTCGAGGTAATGTGAGTTTACATATATTTTATTTTATTTACATGTAAATAAATCAGAAGTTTTGACTGGACGCAATTGAGTTAATCAGCATTTCCGAAAATAAAAACAAACATATTTTAAATTTAAGCGACTTTGAAATGTGAATTGGTACTCTTTAATCATCCACTTATACTACTTTATTAACTTCTCTGAATATTATAGCAGCATCTTTTTTGGTTGTGATCTCTCCTAAAGATAATACATCATTAAGTCTAAACGAACACCTCACTCATCGATATGAGTCTGAAAATCTGAAGTAATTTGATGGATGCGCCGCGAGAGCGTGTGAGGATCCATTTAGATAATTTGTTTTATAAGAGTTGCGATGTTTGCCGGAGATTTTATGAATTGTTATTTACAAAACTTTTTGTTTCTGTTTCCTTCAATTTAAATAAAATAAATTAACTTCAACAAACTTCTAACTAACGTAATAATATCATAAATGTATTTTTTTATGACATGTTATGTTTGTTACTCAATCTTGCAAGGTTATGAAATAGTCTTCATTAGTATTGGCCAAAAGTTGGTTTTGAAATATGCATTAAAATTATAGCTTTAACTAAATTTTTAGCAGCAACCTACAAGTCAATGACCCAGAGCCCTAGACCGCTACAAATTATTCACATACGAGTATGTAGGCTCTCTAGGGATGACTCGCGTTTTCATGCTATTAAAAATGTAAAATTACGAGTAACTACAATGTGAAACTTAATAATATCCATGAAGATCTCATTAGCGATAAAATCTAAAATAATATCTATTAAGTACTAAATAAAAACTACTAACTGTGTATTCAATTACACTAATAGTTTTTTTTATAAAAATGAATAGCAAACGGGCATGCAGGCCACTTGATGTTAAGTGGTCACTGCAGCCCATAGACATCCA
>DWIY01000804.1:0-11600 GCA_018248615.1 Erynnis brizo brizo
ATATTTATTTATTTATTAAACAGACCAAATGCCACTATGAAAATTATATGTTGAAATCCCATAGTGCCATATTGTCTATATTTATAATAGAAATAAGGAACAAATTTACATTTGTTGTATTGCTAACATGTCCTTAATATTACATTAGAGGTCACTTCAAATGTCTAAAATTAAGTGTGACTTTATGCAGAACGCAATGAATTGTTCACTGAGATACACAATGAAAGCAATAGAAAATATGTCCCATCTTATAAATTGATACTTGAATTTATATAATTGAAGTGAAAAGCAATGACAGCTATGTTTAATTACAGAAAGCATGTGTGATACGCAATAATATCCTTGTATCACATACATGACTACCTAATGTCCAAAAGGTGTGCTTATATTGTATGGAAGATGACTTATTTATTACAGCAATTAAACGCAACTTAAAACTTGAGAGTTCAATACTGAACACTGTCTTAAGTGTGTGACATTTCTTACTTAGGACAGTGCTTAGTGTTCGGGATTCCTTGATTAGCCCGAGTTGATCATCCATCCAATGTGAGTGCTGCCTCAAGTTGATCACAAATCAACAAGACTGACTTATATTAACGACTCGCTTCACGTACCAGTGTTTAAACAGTTGCTTTTGAGATCACGATTTAATTTTCACATTTTAAAATTATTGCATCGTGCAGTAAAATGAATGTGAAAAGAATTCTAAAATACATGCGGTGCTACCTCTGAAAGTATTGCGTCTTTTTTATTATTTATATTATTTACATAATAAGTTATTTAACGGTGTACATATTAAGGTTGAGAGACAGAAATAAAAAGGGGGTGTTTTAGGATGATATGTTTTATGTACATAGTATTTTTGTGATGTGTAAAGGATAAATGACAAAAAAAATGTATAAATGTTATGCGATTGAAGATTTATATGCTTGTGATGTATGGGATTGTGGATATACGTAAATACGCGTTGTGGGCCTTGTAATAGAGTAATGCGGTGCTGGGTTTTGCAGGCGACGGGTTCACTGCGCCTATGTATTATGTGCTGGTAAATTTTCGTCATAACATTTTAAGAAGTTTTAACTTTTTATCCAATATTACCTTAAATTTGTTCGGTTTTTTTTTATTCAACACATCTTTATTTGGATGACCGGCTGTATTTAATTGAAGCATTTAATTCAAATGCATTGCCAATTTAAAAAGATGGTAAGGCTTACTCTTAGAAATTGGAAACATTGCAACACGAGTTTTGCACTGCCCTATCTCCAGTCTCTACTGATCCACTCACACATAGTTTTACAAATAGTAATTATAAGTCTTTAATGAAATGAAGTTTATGTTTGAATTATGAGCACAGGTTTTAATACTTTTAATTTTAGCCATTTTATGAAATAAAAAGTACTGATTGCAATTATTTTTAAAATAGGTAAACCAAATTTGCCAGCGCATAATAGAGCACAGACCTAACGGAGCTAAGTGCCTTGTTACTATAAGTTCATAATTTCTACATGCCTGATATAATTACACTAAAATAAGCTTGGTAATTTACATTGTGATTTTGCCACACGTTGACAATATAGGAAATATCGCCACAACGAAACTACGGTGCTATTGTTAAGTGCGATGCGTTACGATGTTCCTTCGAGTTATAGTACGAGTATGTTACACTTTAATGTTCATGTTATCACAAAGTGACGCTACGAGTGGAGTTCCACTTTTGTTAGCAATAAAGGTGTAAGGAGAGCGCAATACTAGTCCATTAAAATACTTACCTATTTATAAAAAGAGCTTACTATAAACTTCGTAATTATGAATTAACAAAATTATAGTAATTCATGATTGGTCTTGTAAAACTGTGTACGCAATGGCTGGCAAGACTTTGCCACCCTTACATTTGCAGATACTTATTTTTGCTTGAATTTTTAAGAACATTGAATCACAAATAAAATTCCGATAACTGGAAATGTACCCGAATATATTCTATGAATGGTGCTAAATTCCGTTTTTTGCTTAAAATAGACTTATGGTCTGTTCCAAGCGTATGTGATAACACCGCTAGTTGTAAATTGATATATGTATATCATGCTGAGGCTATTGAGGCATATCTTACATATACATTTGTATAATTGTTGTTGACTTAATAATGTCGGACATAATGTTCCAACATATTATAATTGTTGTTATTAGAATAATGATTGTTAATATATTTGTTGTCAAATTTACACACTATTAAGTCTGTTATAAATTATACAAAGCCATGGAATTTTACAAATGAATTATTTGTAGTTTCATATAATCTGCAGACAACAAAGCCATCAGAAATATAAAAAATAAAGTTTTGTTTGTATAAAACCATTTTATAAGTACATAACACAGTTTTAATATAAAACTAACACTTTTCAACTTTCAACCACACTTCTAAATTTGACTACAAAATATTTTACCTTGTTTTTTGTTAATATCACAAGTTATTCACTTTTTAAGTTTTATTATTTTATTATATTAGCACAGAAGCCCACAAGCGCTCTTTCCCTTGCATTTAAACGGTCGCCTAGCAATTCTGTAAATCTTATATATAAACGTTTTTTTATCAATTTTATATATCTAAGAAGAGGCACTTTGCCGCTTTAAATAAAAGTACAATGAATGATTTTTAAATGTATAATCTATAAGAAAACTGTATAAGAATAAAAAGTGTCTCAAAAACTGTTTAATTTACAAAAATATATAAAAAGAATTCTTGAAGCAGATAAAAAATATATAATAAAATACAAAAAAATATATAAAAAATTGAAAAAATCCAAAAAAATATATACAAAACTACTAAAAAATTATTAGAAAAAAGTGTTTTAATGTTGACTTTATGTCAAGCATGTTTGTATCTATATAATTATAATTTTAGGCATTCCATCTGCCCAAATATCGGAATCATAATAATGTAGCCTCAGTTATTTTGATTTTTTGCTAAAATTCACGTTACGTATATCATTGAGAATCCAAACATATTAAAAAGTCTAACTAAAATTTAACTACAGATTAATGTTGCGTTTGGTTGTTTCGATTTCGAGGTAAAACTTGTCGTAGTGTCAGCAATGATATCATAATATTAACAAAATTTAAATCACATGAAAGACAACAAGCTTTGGCTATGAAATCAATCTCACTCTCTTTACAAGAAGGAGGTCTTCTTCTTCATGCTGTTAATATAATAATTTTTAGAATCACTGCCAACTTTGGTATAATTATTGGCTAAATTTTCGGTCAAATGTAGGCAGTTTTGTAATAATGATAAATTTTGGTCACTATTTTATATATTATAAAGTGGGATTATTATATATTGTTATAAAAATTCGAGAAAAATAAAGTGCAAATAAAATAAATGTTGCTATAATATACACAGTGAGAGTAAGATCATGGAAATTATGCAAATGATACTTAGGGTATTTCATAATTGTAAAATAGTAATATCTATCAAATTAAAATGTTTTAACATTTATATGTATGTTGCTCTTTATTTTGATAAATTATAAACTTTATTTGCATTTTATTTTTATTGAACCCAAATATTTTCACCATTGTACAAATAAATTGTAAAGATTATTCTGTAATACTCAAAATATAAACATACAAACTGCCAAAATGGTTTTTTCATTGTTCTTGCTTCATGCTTCTTAATTCATAAATGGAAAATATGAAGTACAAAAAAACAGATATAAGTACTTAAATATGTTTTATTTTTATCAAAAAGTACTCGAAGTAAATACATAATCCTATGTTTAATTAAATAAAATTTAAGAAATATTTTGAATCTTCACAGGCCTGTCATCCCAGTAGCAGCTTGAATATTATTGTAAGGATATTCAATAATATTAATGGAACTGAAAATACAAAAACATTATTTTATACTAGTACTGCAGACCCCACAAACGTTTTTTTTAATATGTAGAGCGAGTAAACAGACAGACGGGCCGCCTGATGGTAAGTGGTCACTGTTGTTTTGCCATATAAGTTATTGAGCGCTAAAATGACTTAAAAAATAGGAGTTTGTGATAGAAGGGTGAAAATTTAGGGTTGTATGTATTTTTTAATGCCACATTATAAATAAATAAAAATTAAAAATTTGTCCAAAAATAAAAAATAATAAATAATAAATAAGTGGACAACCCGTATCACTTAGGGGTATGAAAAATAGATGGTGGTCGATTCTCAGAATTACTGAATGTGCGTATAAAATTTCATAAAAATCGGTCGAGCCGTTTCGGAGGAGTTCTGTAACATGAGAATTTTATATGAAATACTTACATAATATGTATATGCAATTGGATACATTGTCATGTCTGCAACACATATTGCAGGTGACTCTCGTCAGAATGAGAAAGATAAGGATTTGTTCCAGCAAGCTGGCTAATTGGGATGTGGACAAACCTCCGTATAATTGATACAATTAATATTAACTCCCGAGGTCGCTATTCCTCTGAAAGTTGTTTCGCATTTTTTCGTATCTTAAAATTCCTGGCCATCTTTTATTTAAGTTTCGGGCGCCGGGCGGTCGCGTAAGGTCCGAGGGAAAGGCGCAAGCGATTTTTACGCAAGTTTTACTAAACTTTAATTCTAAAATAAAACTTAAAAGTATAAAACTTAAAGTACAATGTATCGTCTATGTACGTAACGGAATCGATGAACGTATTAACCAACTTATTGAAAGTGAGATTAAGTTGTAATTTGATTTATTACTTATCAAACAATAGATTTTTAACATTAACTGCTAAAGTGTGCGCATGAAGTTGGCGACAAAGGGAAAGCTGATGGATGCAGGTTTTAACTACCAATCTTGTCACCCACGACCCCAAAAACTCCCCTTTGCGTCTATCCCGAGCTATAGAGAACCCTGTTACTTAAATAACCAAACTATTAAACTCTTAGCTTGCTTACGAATGAAAGGCGAACTTATCAGTGCGTCTGGAGTTTAACAAGAAGTCTTAGTGTAAGAGGAGTTCTAGTGTATATATATATGTATAGTTGTTTTACTGCCGCACTCACAGACGTCATTAAACTTTAATGTTCACTAACAAGAAATAATCGTCTTTATTCCTATTGACATAAGTGTCATCTATAATTACTTAAGGGACCATTAACGTTAATGAATGTCTCTGAGTACGGCTGTTAGACTAAAACTAAAAATTTTAGTATCCTACTATACTATTATGAATGCGAAAGTTTGTGAAGATGGGTTACTCTTTCACGTAAAAGCGGCTGAAAAGATTTGGATAAAATTTGGTACACAGGTAGATAAATATAGATTAACATATCGGATACTTTTTATTCGTCAAATTCTTAGGTCATCGTGAATGAAGTCAGAAAGTCAGGGGCAGATGCTAGTTATGAAATAAAATTCACGTAAGCTTTGCGTCACAGTACCGCGATGTATTAGCGCTTTCGTTCATAACTTGCTCCAAACCTTGTTTATGCGGAGGCGGGAAGAAAAATTTGATCCGCTTGGCTTGTCCGGCTCACTTTTTCCCTCATTAAAAAGACCCTAAGCCGGGCTTTAATTTTACAAATGGCGGCTTTAATGGTTGAAACATGCAGAAACAAAAATACGAGTGCGTGTGGAAATGTTCCAGCAACTTTTCGATGTAATTAAACGCTCTTGCATGTGTGGCCCTCAGTTTTGTAAAATTGAGGGAGTGATATTCGATTTCGCGGTAATTTTGAAAAAATAAGGTTTGTTTGTTTGCTTCTTTGTAATACGTAAATGATATGTATGTCTTTACATTGGTTTCATAGAAGACACAGAAAACAAAAAAAAAACACACACACACACACACAAACACACACACACATGTTGTGTACATCACACACTCACTAGACTAACTACCTACCTAACAAAAATAATAAGTTTTTAAACTACTTTTTTTAACTATATTTTTTACTAATACTACGAAGTATCTGTGATCTATATTTTTTCTTGCAAATACGTACGTAACCTATTAATAACTCGATTCAGCTTTTAAAATACTTAAATAAATATGTTTTTTTAACTCTTACCTTTAAAAAATACTTGGATAGCATTGAATAGTTAGGTATTCTCTGAACCTATACCTACCTTAAATAATGAACCTTAGCCTGACTCTTGTTTCTACAAAGAATTCTCTAGTTACGTACAATCAATACCGCAGAAGGTCAAACAAAAGTGGTTCTTACAAGTCTTACAACTAAAACGCAACGTTGAGTGCAAGTGTAGTCAGCTATAAACGCACCCAGAAAGGCTAGTTTATAAAAAACTGCTCTTCAGTCGACCGTTTAATCTCGAACACTTTAAAGAATACAAGTTGGCGAGTGCACTAGAAGCTGAACCGCAGAGGGCCCTTCAGTTGACACGTGACGGAGACGACACGACATTTCCTTGAGGAAGAGAAAGGGAGGAAAATATGTTAAAAAGTTTCTACAAGAAGAAATTTGGATAAAACTGTTTCTGATTTACTTATTTAACATAATCAATCCTGTCTCACTATGTGAAGATTGGATAGTATTAATTTTAATTTTTGATCACAAAAAATATTTTTGGAGTAAGTACCTAGACCTAGAGGGAGACAGAGATTTGAAAATCACATGGCATTTAGTATTTAAATTTTGAGCAGACGGTTTCTGAAAGTTATAATTTATGAACTTTCATTTGTTAGTTTTAATTATACTTAATATTTGCATTCCTAAAATTGGTAAATATAGATTGATCTAAATAATTAGTAACAACTCCATACCTATATTTGCGCAAATAAACGTTTAGTCTTTGTCTTTGTCTTTGAAAGATCTGCGTACAACTGATTCGTTCTATTTTGATCAAAATGAAGTAATTTTTACATATTTTTTTAGCAAACCTAGTTTTATGAGTCAATAATCTTGGATGGATGGAAAGAAACGAGAACGCAGGCGTCTTGTTATAATGCCTGTATCGCAAATCTCGCACGATTTATACATACAATCACATTTTCTGAATATTTAAAAAGATTGCAAAGCCTTTGTAATTATAAAAATGAAATCACTGTCACATTATTCAGTTAGGGTTTCACCTTCTTTTACCATTCAATTTTCAGGTGGTTTTTGGTGTGTGAAAATAAGATCGTAGTCGTGCGCTCTAAGTGGACTACCGTTAAAAGAGTGAAGAAAGAGCTTTATTAGCGGTAAGGGGGTTTAACTGGGACTTAGCAGAGCCCCTTATAACGATTTATTGCTTTTCGCTGCACGGCATCAACTGCAGAACTAAGTTGAGAAGTTCTTCTCAGGCTTTAAATCAGTATCGAAGTGGGGAATTTTAAAAATTGCATCGTTATACCATGCCTAAAGATGCTTTTATTTGTCTTGTCTATCAATTCATCTTGAGTAGAGTAGTAGCGAGGGATTGAAGGCGATTAACAAATTTGAATCTTCGTATTAAACTTCATTAAAATCGGTTAACTTTAATCTATCTTAGATATTAAAGTTTGGAAACAGATAAATGCATGTCTTTCAAACTCAATACCTAGGTAATAAGAGTCCTATGAAGGGAGTGAAATTGTAATATTGTATCATGTAACATGTTCCGAGTATGCTCAAAGATTAACATAGCATGTAGCACTTTGAAACAATTAACTTCGTGGCGCCATTTATGTTTAAAAAATACCGAAAACATTTGCCTTCATCCTCTAGAAACTTAAGATAAAAACTTTAAAAATCAAACGCGAACGTTTTAAACTTATAACAACAGGCGCAAGCACGATTCAAATTCCAAATTCGACTCGAACATTCCAGAACTTTTCACTGTAATCGTTCGAATTTCATCCCCTATTACCCAAAAGCGCATTGCAAACTGACGTAAGCAAGGGGGATGAAACAAATAGAATTCAATCTGCCTTGCTGCTCCGATGCAAACTCAAACTTGTCTGGGCGTACTACACATAACATGATTTGCGTTTTTTAGCGGATAGTCCCGTATCCCTTGTCCTAACATTTTCCCCTGTTCTACCATGCTTCTACTTAAAGGTTGTCAGGACAAGACCGCTTTTCGGAGATAAGACCGACATTTGTATATTTATTGTCCTATGTTAATTTTGGTGTTTCTGGTGTACATCTATTAGATCTGTCTGTGTGGTGTGTATATTGTATGGTGTGGTGGTGTGTATTCTCTGTCTATCTATTGGCACGTACGCACATAATTTACGCACATGCCGCGCCGTTCAGCTCTTATACTAACACTTTCTATTTCTCTTCGTTACTATACTGCTGATGCTGCCCTGAAGATTGAAATTTTTGAACCTGAACCTGTCTTAAAAAAAAAGTGAGATATACCATACACAAAAAATTATGTAAATTCTGTAGTCGGGAAACTTGACAGAATTATCGTGGCAACATGTAGAATTGCGATGGTTGTTTTGTCTTTTCAGAGTAGCTCTCATAATGTACCTTGGTGGCCTGCCTCGCCTACCGTCCTATAGAACTTTCGGTAAAATGGTGTTCGTGGCTGATTCATTTATTGATTATTAATGTGATACATTTATTTAGTTTTTAAATTATGTTGATTTCGTATCCTGCGATATTCAAATGACATGCGGGCCCTACACATGGCACAGTCAACGGAATAATTTCCTTACTTATGCCTGTTTAGCTCAAGTTGTGTCTCCTCGGATTCGTATTCAATGTATGTCAGACATGCAACACGAAAGTTATGATTTGTATTTAAACTTCTGTACCTGCAGATGGCACGTAAAAGTTCTAAAATTATACGTTGACAGTGTCTTCAACAGCACTACTACCTTAAAACTAACACATAAACAAAGCGCAGTTTATTTCAAACAATTCAGTAAAACATAGCAGGAAGTGAGCAAAATAGAAAACAAATGCAAACACTCCGTTAAATACACAGAGTTGGCAACTCGCACCAGCGATACGGCATTTTTCCAATTTGCTGTATCGAGTAGACGAGGAAAGGCTCGCAGGAAAACATTTTAAATGCCGCTAGGCACAGGTTTATAGATTGCGCGCCACTTGACTGCAGTACGACTGAAACAGTGTAACTCACTTAAATTCCTTTTATTATTATTATATTATGGCGTCGGCAACTTGGCACTGACGCAATGACATTTTTCCAATTTGCCGTATCGAGTAGACGAGGACAAAGGCTTGCAGGAAAAACGTTTTGAATGCTGCCGTTAACTACAAGTTCATAGGGTCATCTGAGTTTGTAAAATTACTTACATAATGACACACCTTTACGTATGTGAATACTATTATTATTTCTGTGATTTGCATTTATCAATATTATGCTACAGTTTAAAATAAAGCAATAACTGTAATAGAAAAATGTCGTCTCGTAGGAACTCGTAGGAACTCATTCACTACAAACAAAAATACTTTTAACATGTGGAAAGCAGAGCTATTTCAATTTTCTGGATCGAACGGACCGCATTTCCAGGCGAAGTATGTTTCCATACAGCATTGTTTTAAACTAATATTTTTGAGCCACGAAAAGAAAACAGTATGGAAAACAAAATATATTTTAGCTGAGTAAACCGAGTGTTTACTCAGTTGAAATATACAGTGTAGGCGCCGTGGAAAACGGCGTTTTCCAATTTGCCGTATTGGGTAGAAGTACGGTTTGCAGACAAAGTGAAACAAATGTATTGTTTTAGAATACGGAATGTTTTAGCCGAAGAAAAGTCGGTTAAAATGTTACATTTTTTATTTTACATTCATGTAACCTTGCTACCTAATGATTAACAAAGATTTACACTAATTAAAAGTACTGTGTTCGATCCCGAGATTTTGGAAGCCAACGGCATCCTGGTTTTTTTCTATAGCTCGTGAGTTCACTTGTGCCGTGGGCATGAACTCTATCGTCAAAGTATTCGTACGGAAAAAAACCAGTCATTAGTATGTCATGTCAGACATCTGTACATCTTCCTACACTAATGGCACACGTTAATTATATCCCGATACTTTGACGATAGTGTTCGGGCGGGCGATCACATCGGGCCCTCGGGGCAAAGGAATAACAAAGAGTAACATTTTCATGTCATTATCATTACATTGTCATTATCTTACATCAAAATATGAAAGGTGGTAGAAGCATTTTGGTTCGTTTAGGGAGGTACCTTTGCACATCCTCTGAATCTGCCATAAAGAAGCATATTCGTAATATTTTGTTTTTCGGGGAGATCCTTCATTTCAGGCGTCGATCTTAGACTTCATAAGTAACAGTGCAACCTCAAAAAGAGTCTCCTATTTGAGATTGGACATTTTATGAGTTCAAGAGTTGCAGTGATCACACAATAGGTAGACCTGCATGCCCATTTTCTACTCGTTTACATAAAAAACCAAACTCAAACCCTCACAAACAGGAAAGAAGCGCTTATTCAATTTGCCGTATTGAGAAAGGAGGCACGATTTGTAAGCGAAGTGAAACAAATGAGTTGTTTAAGAATATCGGAACGTTTTCTTTGTAGCTTTGCTTGGTTAAGAGAAAACGTTTGAAATCCATATTGTTTATTTTATTTTAGTGTTTATTTATTGTTTTATTGTTTGTTTATTATTTATTTTAGTTTATTATTGGTATCCAGTTTGTTTTATTCTACACTTTATCCGTTTCTTTACGCCTCGAATAGAGCTTAGGTTTTAGGCTTTACATTTATTTAAATTGACTTTTTTCTTTTGGTTGGTGGCATCAACGACCAGTTGGCCCTCGGTGGTGGTGAAAGGTTATTGGACCTCCAATAACAGTAAACTGTAATCTAAGTACATATAACTACTATAATTAGGTACCTACAATTTATTATTTTATTTATTTAACAATTTTTGTGCTACTAAACTTAACCATGTAACTTATTACATGATTGCTGTAGGTGTTAACTTGCTTATTTAAAATTGAAATTTATTCCAGAATTTTAGACGACTTTAAGTAAAATATTTCTCAAAACAAATAAGTAATATTAATATTTGCTCATTATAAGAACTGTCAATAGTACCTACTGAAAATGAAAGATATTACGTTGTCACAATTCAATAAAGCTACGAGTATTTCAGTAGACTTGGTAGTCGAGTGCCTTATTGTGAAAGGTCAAACGTACTTCAACACGTTTGAGGCACTTGGGCAATAGAAAGCAGTGTTCAAATAGTCTGTCGCCGAATTTCCGGGAACGAATCGAGCAGAAAATAGAAAAATGCTGCACTGTCGAACTCTTAAATCAATTTAATTGGGCGTTAACATCAAATGGATTGGGAATTGACTGACTTATTGTGACAAATTTGAAAGATTTTTTTACTTTTTACTTGATTACCCTTGTTTTATGGAGTTTTGAGGAAAAAGGGATTATAACGGTAAAGATTTTTCTGTTACAGCCGTCATAGTTAGTCACAGACATGTTTTTTTCTATTTTAATTTTTTTTATACTTCTAAACGTTTGAGGCACTTTGGGCAATAGAAAGCAGTGTTCAAATAGTCATCGCCGAATTTCCGGGAACGAATCGAGCAGAAAATAGAAAAATGCTGCACTCTCGAACTCTTAAATCAATTTAATTGGGCGTTAACATCAAATGGATTGGGAATTGACTGACTTATTGTGACAAATTTG
>DWIY01000805.1:0-11595 GCA_018248615.1 Erynnis brizo brizo
TTCTATCACCAACCCCTATTTTGTAATAGTCATTTTAGCGCTCGATAACTTATATGGCAAAACAACGTTTGCGGGGTACTACTACTAATAGCTAAATTCATATAACAAGGTACCTAGGTACTACATAAAGTAATTGTTCTTCTTAAAAAAACCTAAGAAACTCCTTTTATTGTGAACATATAACTTTATTATTTTGTATCATATGGTCAAACGCAAAATTAATTAAGTCAAGGTGAAAAAAATTTTTATTTTTTATTTTGTGGTTACTTTTTGCTGACGCTTTTGTTGTTCCTGTTTGGTGACGCTCATAAAAATTACCGTGCACGTCTTACGCAATTTTGAACCTGTGTTTTTAATAGCAAGTGTAAAGCCCTGTAGGTACTCGTAATTAAAATCGAATCATATTTAAATTAATTTTTCTCTTTTCGCTTCAGGTATATAATGATCGCCCACCACAGCTGGTACGCGCGCGTGTACCGAAAGCATAACATCGCTCTTATGATCGTGTTTTCGTGGATGTTCTCATATGGCATGCAGATACCTACCCTCGTTGGAGTGTGGGGTAAGACCTGTCTGATTCTTCAGTACTTATTTAAAAAAAACTTTTAATTTATTTGCAACGTTTACTATGTTTGTTATAAATAAGCATAACTGCATAATCGGTTGAGGAGCCGATTGAGATGAAATTCTCAATAGGTAATCTTTTATTCTGGATGACAATACGAATTTAATGATAATCTTAGTGACGTCATTCTAAATTAAATATGGCAGTAGGCGATAGCGGACTAATTTTACACTTTACACGACATTTTACTGAAGAGTAGCCCAAACTTACGACAAAATGAAAGAGCTAATTATCTAAAGGGATTTGCAATTAAAACTTATTTAAAGCACATAAATAGCAATTTAAATACTGTTTGCAGTTTATAATTAATTTCACTAAAGTTAAACACCAATAAAACTTTGTAGACGGACAGTCAAGGTCTCGAAACTACGAGTAGCTACCTATCTAGTCTCACAGATTAGACAATTACAATTCAAAGTTAATAGGGGCACAGATGGGTAGGTACAATGAAACTAATGTTTTACTAAGTTCATGAACTCGTTTTATTTCTTGGTAGATAAATGTTTTCCGATTAAATGCGCCTATCTATCTAAGGCTTTAGAACAAAATGTTCTTTTGCCTTCTGAATCTGATTAAAACAAGTTGCTAGGAACAGAAGTATTTACCGATTACAATCCCTCAAGACTGAAGTTCTAAGACAAAGGGCCTTAATGCCTTTGAAATACGAAAGATTAGCCGAGTTTTATCCACAAAAAGTTACCTCAGAGCAAATAAAAAGAGATTGCGTCGTTTAAATTACGACATTAAATTACATTATTTTCTAATCAGGGCAATACAGAAATATAAATAATTTCATTTCCTTTTCATTACCATTTTCACTGACCTCTGTGAACATTTTACTATGGATAGTCGACCGGATAATCATCCTTTTTTTAAAATATACGAGTATTTTTATAAATCTATGATTTTGTTTTTTATGGATGAGTCTTATTCGACAGCATGTCTGTTACCCACTTTACATGTCACATACCTACTAGTGATGTGCAATGTGTAGGTACCGGTATTACATTTTTTAAAAATAATTGTAACACCTAAAATGAAAGTGTGCATTTTCACAGCTGCAATCATATATTTCAGGTACATTCGACTACGATACAGAACTAGGCACGTGTTCTATAATACCGGACGCGAATGGCCGCTCCTCGAAGACCGCTTTATTCGTCATCGCTTTCATCGTACCTGCTATGCTTATTTTCATCTGTTATGCTAGAATCTTCTGGGTGGTCCACAGGTAATTTAAAATATTAAGTAACTAATTTAAAAATAATGCAGAGAAGAAATAAATATTTAAAATATTCAGCGTTTTTTGAACTTATTAGAAGGTCTAACATTTAAAAAGGCTGACGTTACTTTACTAGTGTAGTTTCTCAATATAGTT
The DNA here is from genome assembly GCA_018248615.1 of Erynnis brizo brizo. Classification (NCBI taxonomy): domain Eukaryota; kingdom Metazoa; phylum Arthropoda; class Insecta; order Lepidoptera; family Hesperiidae; genus Erynnis; species Erynnis brizo. The sequence goes on from DWIY01000805.1 coordinate 2,004, forward strand.
TTAATTTCAATTAGAAGCTTTAAGTTTCTATAACACAATATTTATACAAAATCAAAAGATAAAACCAAAAAGCTGTCGGAAGTGCTGCAATAAAAACTTTATAGAAACGTACAATCGTATCCAATATAATATGTATAAGTTCCACTGTTTGATACACTTAAGAACCTCCTTTATCTTTATGGTGCCCGAACAAGGCGAGTAACGACTTGAGGTTTATATTTTATTATCGCCTTTTCGTGATGTCATAAACATTGTATTACGCATCGTATCTATGGCAAGGTTATATAAGTTATAACACATACCTACTTTTATGGGAACTAAAAATACAAGAAACAAATGTTATGAAACTGAAGTTTTGAATAAAACTTAATATAGAAATCAATATCCCAGTAATATTTTAAACATACCTTAATTTTGGAGTCGCTAGGAACGATACGTGCGTATAAAAAACAGTGATAGCCCATTGGCTTAGAATTCCACCTTAATATCGAGGGATCCAGGTTCGAATCCCAGTGGCACACACCAATGACTGTTATGTGCACTTTATAAAATAATATATCATATTATTATGCTGTTACGGTGAAGCAAAACATCGTGAGGAAACCTGCTTGACTGAAAGTTTACAAAAAAAACTTTCTCAAAGGCATGTGAAGTTCACCAACCCGCATTAAGCCAGCGAGGCCTATATCCTTGTGAGAGGAGACCCGACCCTATAGTGGGTCATTAATAGGTTACTGTCAGGAATGATACGTAGCAAATATTTTTTTTACAAATCATAATAATTTAAAAATACAAACTTTTCTTACGACGTTTAGAAACGAAGTTCCGGTCTAAACATTATGACACTAATAATAAAAAATCGTGTTATTACTACATCATTTATTACATCATTTTCAGTTCAGAACAACGTATGCGTGAGCACCAGCGCTCCCAGAACACTGGCCCAGGTACCCTCAATAACGGCAGCGATAAAAGATCCACCATCAAAGATACAAGAGACACCAAAGCGAGGCGAAATGAATGGAGAATAACCAAGATGGTGCTGGCCATATTTCTGTCTTTTCTAGTCTGCTACCTACCAATAACCATAGCAAAGGTCGCGGATAGTCATGTTCACTTTCCAGGTAAATTTGAATCCTTACCGAAAATAACGAATAAAATACACTAAATTAAAAATTCTACAATTAAATATAAGGCATACCCGCTTTGATGGGGGATAGACAGTCAGTATTGCAACTTTGACTCAGGAGGAAACAACGTTTTTTGTAATAATGAATAAACATTATGTCTCTGGTATTTACATATTACTTATTGCAAAAATATTTCAAAAATATTAACACTTAAACTTAGCCCATATTACTTTATTCCTTTTCAGTATTCCACATAGCTGGTTACTTGCTGCTATATGCGAGTGCGTGTGTTAACCCAATAATCTACGTTATAATGAACGCCCAATACCGTGCTGCGTACGCTGCAGCTCTGTGCTGCCCTCTGGCGCGACTGTCGGGGCTCACCAGCGGTGCGTATCCCTCCTCGCCCGCATGCCAACATGTCAAGAAAGACCGAACCTCCGCCCTCGCATCCTATGTTCGAACTTGAAGGTATCATCTCATCCTAGGTGATGTAACATGCTGACAAAAAACTAAAAAAATTAGTACACCTTAATAAGCTGCTTGAGTAACTGAATTGAGTAGCTAATTGGCATATATCAATATACGATGCATACTTTTAATTAACACAATTCGACATCGTAATTAGACATGATTCAAAAAAATTCTATCAATTAATTTGACAAAACATTTTTATTATAATATAACTGCTTGTTACATTACCATTCATTTATGTTTAAACTGTTGCCTCTGCGATTCATTTCGTATTCTAAAATTATACCTAATTTAATACTAATTTACACCACAACTTTAACTCCATTAACTAGTCCCAAATTCTTTTTAGAGAAATGGAACGAGCGTCACGGGTACAGCTACAGCAACACACGAACGGCGCTCAGCCAAGTATCACTGGGGGAGTCGAGGGCAGACCCTCGGGGGTCACTCCCCACCGGTCCCGGACGGTAGACAACAGACCAGGGGGGACGCATGGGTCCATTGGGGCATATTACATCACAACCAAACCCGGACCCAGTGCATCGCGGGGCCCCAGTGGGTCGTATGGGACCAGACTCGATAGCATCGCTACAGGGTCGCAGAGGAACTTAGTACCAAAATCTACGAGATTCGAAATTGATTGTTATGATAAGCGAATATGGAAGAAGACATAGCGACTTGCCACTCGATAGTAAGACGAACCAAAGAATATATAAATATTAGTATTACTTTATTTTTACAAAACGCTTTTCACGGCAAAACCAAATGTATTCGCACTTAAGTGCTTTGAAAATAAATTTAACTATTTTTAAAGCATTTTGATAAAAATATTTGTATCGCTTTCTGATCAATGTAATCCGTCCTACTTATGAGCGGCAAGTCAGTTTATACTTTTTAAATGTAAATAATGGTGCCTATTTATAATAGAAGTAAGTTAAATGGTACGAATAATAAATGTCTCGGTTGTATGTACTCTATAAACCATTACGGTGGTTGTGTATTTGTAATATTTGTATGGAATCCATACTTATGTGTTACATTCCAGTACCATAATTTCAAAATAGTAAATTTAAGTAATACATTCCCCTTTATGTGTTTACCTAATAATTTCAAATTTTAGACCAAAGATTACAATTACGTTTTTTTGATGCTCAACCTTGTCTGTCAAATTAAAATAATGTCTATCAGTATTTTAAAAACATAATTATTATCTAATTGTATTATGGAAGCAAAATGAAATGGAATTTATATTATATTGTAATGCCATATTATTTTTAAGTTTTAAATGAAAACCTTAAAGTTTCCAATTTTAAGTACCTTTTGAGTTTAAGTGATCAAGTTATTTATTATTATTTCAATTGTTAATTGCTATTATTAACAAAAAATACATTGTTTGAAAAAATAAAATAAACCCTTATAAAATATAACTTCTGCGTTTTACTGAGTGCTCAATAGCGATAAGCCTTCCTGCTAAAGTACCAGTACCTTTACCAGTTATCCTGTACTTTTAAAATAAATGATACGCATACAAATCTAGTAGTTAGAAAAGTTGTCACTGCAAAAGACGCCAATCAACGATTATGCAACGTTGTTTAACATAAGTACTAAGAAAATTATCGCCATCGCCATTAGAAAATTAATCGACAAAAATATTACCATTTTTACCAATGCTTGTATGGGTCATGATCACGTTGTCCCAACCCATGTCACGTTCAAGTATTTCCTAGGAAATAGGACATGAGGTCCCTTCCAAAAAGCCATAGCTACATAGATCACAACAAGCGGTACTGCGGTATATAGGTACCTAACATGCTTGTTAGCGCTCCCCGACCCCCTTATCATAGAATATAGGGTATATCTTGTCTTGTTCATATTATTATCCTGATATTATACATCTATAACTATGTACTAAATTATGTGTGACAAAAAATCTCGCATGTCTATCAGTGACTTAGCGGTTCAAACGTCAATCCGGCAGATGTATTGTATAGTCTGTGGCTATATTATACTTATCTGTGTTAGTAAATGTCAAAAAAAAACCATTCAAATCAAAGATGTCAAGTTGCCATGCCAAAAGCCCAAAAAGCAAGACAAACCTATTCTATTTCTAATTAATGATTTATTAATTTTTGTGGTGTTTCATGCAATTTGTTATTAGGTTGTGAAGTTATTCTAAGGAAATAAATAAATAATATTGTTAGTTCAAAATGGATGACGTCTATGGAGAAGTCGGCCAGAAGATGCGGGTAAATATTTTGGAGTTATCTGAATTTTTAAAGTGTCTATTATGATATTTATCTAAAACATACAAAGCATGCTATAAATCAGCAAACAATACCGCTACCGGTGAGTTTCTGCTTATAAATTTTATGATATAGCGGGCTTCTTTTGCCAACATTCTTCTTAAAAAAGGATCGTCAATGAGTCGCTATTGCGTGTTCATTCCATTAAAAATAAATTCCAAACAAAAATGGCACTGAAATCATAGAATGTCTTCAGTCGCTTCCAGGCTGCCCCCTAGCTCATCTATGCTGAGACTGCTTGAGACATACCTATAGTATGAACTTACTTTCTGGCCAACTATCAAAAAAGCTTACAAATTTAACAAATAACTTCTATAGTACAGATTTTTCAGATTTAAAGGATTTTCTAGGTGCTGCTTAAACTTACTATTAATATAACTTATTAATAGAGGATTAAATTGATTTTATTCAGTATTTAGAGTCTTACATGCTTTAGTGTACTTTTATTCCATAGATCTCTAATGTAAACTAAGCTTAAATCTACCTTATTCTTCTGTGAGTCAGGAGTAATGTCCTCATTACTTTAGGTATGCCATTTCGTCGCTTAGGTAACAATACCACGTAAGTCAAAAATGACAAGTTATCAGGAGAGACAAAAAACTGATTATATCCTTTGAAATACTACAGACTTGTTAAGTGAATAGAAAAATAAGTTTAGATTAGGTTCAATTATAATGTCACAAATACAATAGTAAATTTGCTGCGCGAACACACATTCACTCGAAACAGTATCGACTTATGCGGTTGTGATACAACAAGCGATTTGTGCTTTGCCAGAATTATTCAAATAACGCGCTGCGATTGGTTAATTTTAAAATTTTAGTAACATCATTCGATGTGCGCCATCAAAATCTATCCAATGAAGTATAAAACTACACATGGTCATTTTTTGACTTATGCGGTATTGTTACCTAAGCGACGATTTCCAAACTGATGAGATACTTTAGCAAAGTTACTTAACCAAACTTACAGAGTAGCAAAGAATGTTAGAAGAATAAACACCAAAACCTACTCTATATATTATTATGTCCCTATAATCTACCTTATCTACCACCATACAATAACCACAAATGTCACACAGTTTTACACTACTCCAGCTAGTTATGTAATTTATAATATTTATAAGGATTGTATGGTATCAATAAAAATACTACTTTGTTTCATAATAACAAAGATATTCATACTATTGAAGCACTTCAATTTCCCATAAAGTAGTGCATGTATTCTACTTTTGTATAAATCAATATTCTCTATTACAGTCTGCCATCAAGGCCAAGCTGACAGAACTGGGTTGTTATGTTGGTAAGTTATTGAATTTTTCCCACATAGAATAGTTATGTAAAGCAAAACTATTCATGGTACATGGTATGATATGCTATATCGATATGAACTTGTTCATGGTCAATATAATGGATCCCAATACAGGAGATGTTGTCAAAATATATATTATGACACTCTGAGCAAGGTTTTGTACAGTGCATCATTCTAAACTGCAAAGCCATGGTTGGTTTACATTAGTTTACACTATTAGTAGAGTTAAAAAACCTGTAAATTGTTAGTTTGTTGTTAGCGAAATTTACAAAAGTGACTGTGTGTATGTTCACAATATACTTTGTGTCACATTTTAGTCTTAATCTATTGAGTTTTGAATTTCACTTCATTTGAATTAAGTATTGCATCATCATTCCATTCACTAGTATCCAGAATAATTTATCCATGTCAGGTAGTAATGAATATAAATAAATATCTCTAACTCATCATTATTTCAGATGATGAGCTCCCAGACTATGTCATGGTTATGGTCGCAAACAAGCGGACCAGGTCGCAAATGGAGGATGACTTACAACTGTTCCTTGGTGACAACACAGAACTCTTCGTAAACTGGCTTCATCAAGTGCTGAAGAAACTTCAAGAAGTCAGCGCCGCTCCAGCACCAAGTATGTGATTTTTTATATCTGTAGTAGTAATGTTTTAGTTAAGCCTGACCAGAATGTTGTGTATCTAACAGCGTTGGCGAAAACTTTGTACTTACTGGCAATAGTGTGAATGACGACTATGTCCTGTTTCTGAACCAATGAGCACAAAAAATTACGTAATATTGGTATAGAAGACAGATGTACTTAAAAAAATTGTCAACTATGATTTTTTTTTCAGAATCTGTAGAAGTTGAAAAGAAATCACAACGAACAATAAAACTCAAGGAAAAGAAGTCTAAGGACAAAAAGGATAAGTCGAAAAAGGGTGACAGTTCTAAAAAGTCTAAAAAGAAAGCTAAAGAAAAAGCTCATAAGAAGAAAGATGAAAAGAAGAAGAGTAAAAAGAAAAGCAAACATGAAATGATACGACCAAACATTCCACCTTTGCTAATGAATATTGAAAAGGTATCTGAGCCATCAATTACAGATGTATTTGCTGGACAGATACTAAAAAATCACGGTGTTATCATTGATTCACACAAAGAAGAGCCAAAAGTAGTTGAGCAAAAGCCTGTTGTTGTTGAAACAAAACGTCCAACTGTTCCTATAATAGACCCTGCAACTATACCATCGCAATCTGCAACAACAGACATAAATACACCAGACACAATAACAGTACCAGCAGAAAAGGAAACAGACAAAGTACCAACAATAGAAGACATGATTAAAGAAACAAATGAAATAGAGTTAGAGATTGAAGAAGCAAAAGAGAAATTGATTGAACAAAATGAAAAAGCAGATTCAACCGATGATGAGGACTTTCTGAATATACGTACTGAGGCAGATGAGCTGATTAATGATTTTGGGGATGATGTTATTTTTAAGGTAAGATGTGAGACTAAGTAATATTATAGCACAATATGACATTTTTTCTGTTTTCTGTTTCTGTGTTGTCTGTGTTTCAAAGTTGTGTTTTTTGCACCAATGTTTTTTTAGGTTTATGTCTGTACACCTGTCTGTTTTGTAGGTTTATGTAGTATTTGTTCTTATTCTGCGCTTGAAAAATCTTTCATTAGTAGTTTATTGTTACCCAGAATTTCTTGGACTTGAGAACACAATAACAGAGAGTGAATTGTGAGAGGCTACAGCTAACTTGTGGTTCATGTCAATCCATTCATCTGAAAAAATCTTACAATGGCAAGCTATCAATAACAACTTGTGGTGCCTAAAAATGTATGAAACAATTGCTATTCATCCTCCTCAGCTCTCTTCTCTCAGGAGCTAATTTCAACATGAAGCTTTATACTGGTTCTCATATTTTCTTGCAGGAAGTCTCCCAACCAATCCTAGTAGCGACCCCTCCCTTGCGTCCTCGCAAACCCCGGTCCCCAACTCCTTCCCCACCCATCAGCAGAAAGAAGGACATCCCAAAAGACATCCCGGAAACACTACCACAGATAGAACTTAATCTACCAAAAAGACCCGTAAGAGAGAGACTTGGAGCCCCAACCCAGAAGAAAGATGCCGCAGATGACAAGGAAAAGAGAGGGAAAATCACAGAGAAAGCGGCAAATAGTCCTGAAAGGTTGTTAATTACCTCATTTAAGGTAGTAAGAAACATATCTCGTTTGGTATTTGAGATATTTTTTATCATCTGTCATTGTTTACTGTTGGCTAGAGCAATTGTTTTTTTTAGCCGTGCATATTTCTTGGATTGATTAATCCTGCGTTATAGATAAGTGGAATAATGTTATAAATACATTTTTAGCCTTATGAGTCCTTAGTGCCTTGTTTAAAAGGACTAGTTAAGCCTGTGCTAACGCTAGCATAGTCTTGGTTTTGTCCTAATAAATTTTGTCTATGATTAAATAGTAAAACACTACTAGGTTGGATCCCCTCTGGAACAATGCAGAAGAGTCTTTGTTATGCAGGTTTCCTTACAATGATTTTTTTCAAGAAGCCAAGTTCTGTTAATTCTTAGTTGCTGCTATCTCCGCTGTAAAAGTTTCAGAGATGAAAAATGTCTTGTTCTATGAATTACTAATGATCTTCGTTATCATTTAAACATTAGCTAACCTTTTTTTACCCGACTGCGACAGAAGGACCTTATTTATACTTACCTTTCTACGGTCACAACATCACTTTCACTCCGGCCTAGATTACTCAAAGAATATCTGTAATATTATCTATTTCTGATCATATTTTTTTATGTTTTGCATAGTCAACAGTACTAACATTCCTCAAACAAGTAGGACATGTTTTAGCTTTGTTTTGCAGGAACACACCTGAAATGGAGCCAAGTGTACGGCCTCAGAAATCAGCTAAGAGTCGCTTGGGTCAGCAAGAACATACTGAAACGCGGAAAAGGTCTACATCCGATGAGAGTGAAAAGTCTGAAAGTAGTTCTAAGAGGCTTACTTCTAGGTGTGTTATCTTTCAGTGTTTTTGATAGCTTTTTAATTTGCTCGATTCTTAGGGTTCTTCAAACCATGTTTCTTAATTGGTGGCCCCAGTAATGTTTTGAATTAACCTTTCTTTGGAGTGCCAGCTTAACAGGGATTGAGATGGTCCGGTTTGGTTGTGGATTTCTATGGCTGCGTTGACTATTATACATATACTAATCACAGACAGTATTTTTGTCTCATTCTGAAACAGTTGTACATGAACTACAGGGACTGTGAGGGGTAAGCAGGTAGGATGTTCACCATCATGTTACAAGTCTCAAGGTGATACGAGAAACTCTTAAAAAGGATTAGTAAAAATAACCGTTTTTATACTAGTCTAAATGAACATATATTTGTTAACAATATTTCTACTCAATTCGTTTCAGGGTATCAGTATTAGACAACAGACCGAGCCGGGTGACGTGCGCTAGCGTTGTCCGCGTGAGGCCCCGACCTCGGGCCGCGCCCGCTTCAAGCTTACTGCTGAGGGCGGTAGCGGACGCTCATAAGAGCTTGCTTAATGTAAGTGTGCAGCAATTATCTTGTCCTTGTTGCATCACTAAAATATATCTAAGAATGCAATCTCTATTATTTAGCTACATGTGCAGCATCTGACCAAGTCTTCTAATACAAATTCGAGTCAAATTCGAATCGTAATGATGTTATTCTGACTACATAATCGTCAGATGTGACAGTTTAAGAAACCCTGAAGAACATTTTAGAGCTCGTTAATATAACCTAAGAATATTTTAATATACTTAAGTAATCTAATTTTTTACAAGTCTTCACTCAGCCTGTTGACCTATGCCTCCAACCCAATAATGACTCACTGGAGGGTAATTTTTCTTCTCATAATGAGAAGGGTGTAGGTCTTAGTCCACCAGGTTGATTATTACCGATTTTCACTATCTGGCCGGGTCTCAGCTCAAGTCAATTAAGACATCTAATATTGAAATTGAATCAGAGTATAAAGCAAGTCATTCTTTTATCAGATACCGCCCAAAGTGGAACCCGAGCCACAGAAAGTGAAGAGGGCTCTAGTCCTGCCAATGCGTCGCACCGTTGACCCGAAGAAGATCGTCATACAAGTGCCTTGCACTGAAACTAACACCACAACCGCAGACAGCATATCAGACAATGTGAGCCTGGGGGAGTTTGAAAGTGATGAAGAGGATAAAAGTTGCAAGTAAGTGCTGTTAATTCAAATCTTTTGTATCTGAGTAGTAAACAGGCATGCAACATAATAATATGAACAAACAGTGGAAAGAATAGAAACTTTAAAATAGTTTCAAAATAGCATATTTGGTGCATCTCCAAAACTCACT
>DWIY01000806.1:0-11594 GCA_018248615.1 Erynnis brizo brizo
GAGGCAATCAGCGCCAAAATGGCGAAAATCAAATCGCCTCACGATGGCTCGGCTTATCGTCAGTCCAGCGTACTTGTGTATATACAGGTCAGTGTACCGCCTCCATCTTAAATAAAAGAAAATGAAGCATCCACTGACCTCTATATATACAAGACAGGTCAGTGAAGGCATCACAACATTATCAATGATAAGCTTGGATTCATAAGGCCATAGGGCCATATCGATTCCTCTCCGTCGTCAAGATCTATGGTTGAATAAATTACATAAAATAATTATAGTCTGACCTCAGTCTGACCCTGTATAGTATAGATACAGGTCAGTGCTGAGGTCTGACCCTAGGCTAGGAGGACAGAACCAGAAATTATAAAAAATCATTCGCAACGCCACATTCATTATTTGTTTTGGCCACACCTTGAGGCCAAGTAATGTTCTTATATCTGTGGGCCTTACCGATCTTCTATTACCATGTTTCTACACTTGTGCCGTGAATTATGTACGACGCTAATTCGCGCCGTGAAAAAAGTAGTTTCTGAACTTTGTTCACTTTGTTCCAGGCTATAACTGACTTTAAAACGTTTTTTTTTGTATATAAATTAATTAATACTCATTGATTGGTCACAATTACACTGGTCCTGGGTCTGGTACCTTGTTTATGGCAGTTTTTTGTGTCTGTTGCACTGGTGGTCTGTTGTATATCAACTATCAAACTGTCAAGTGTCAAGTCATACACAGTCTCTCTTTCTTTCACTTGAGTGCTTCATGATTGTGAAGACGTAGTAAGGTTAGGAAATTTATATCCGCGATAATCCCTGCGAAATAAGCTTTTAATACGATTAAATTCATTTAAATGTAAAGAAAATAACGAGATGCTTCATATTTGAATCGTATTTTCTGTGAATGATTTTACTTTCCGTTGTTTATTAAATCGGCAAGTGTCGGCATTGACCAGTGTTTTTGTTCGGATAATAATCATTATTTTACACTAGGATGTAGCATAAGAATGTCTCCAAATCAAGCGTAGTATTTAATTACATTCAATGAATTACTTTATTATTTCAGACCGTCATGCCTTTTGCACGGTTCGTTCAACCCGGGCGCGTCGCCCTGGTGGCAGAGGGGCCCTTGAAGGGCAAGCTTGTGAGCATTGTTGATGTTATTGATCAAACACGCGCTCTCGTGGACGGACCCGTCACGGGCGTATCCAGACAACAGATCCGTCTGAACCAGTTGCACCTTACAAAGTTCCGCATGAAGTATCCTTACACAGCGCCCACACGCATTGTAAGGAAATCCTGGACAGAAGACAAAATTGTCGAAAAATGGTCTGAAAGCCAGTGGGCCAAAAAACTCGCTAACAAGGAAAAGCGTGCACAGATGACTGACTTCGACAGATTCAAGCTGAGCTCAGCGCGTGTGAAGAGAAACCGCGCTAGAACTGCAGTGTTTAAGAGCCTGAAGGTAAAATCAGCGCGAGGAGGCAAGTTCGGAAAGAAGAAGATCCCGAAGTCTGCTGAGAAGAGAGTGCGGACAAAGAAGGCCCTCTCCGCCAAACCAGCTAAGAAGTAATTCTTCATTTGTGTCTGCAAGCATTTTAAGTGTTAACATTTAATTAAGAGACAAATCAAAATAAAGAATTACTTTTAGCTTACAATACTTGTGTTGTTCCTAAAGTTCTTAAACTATTTCCTATGAACTAGTTCCTACAAAATGATATAAAGGTGAGTTTTGTTTGTATTGTAAAGCATGGTGTTTTTTCTTTAGTTAATTTGTTTTATGTTTCAGGGCTGCAGGGAGTCCAGTTTGCTAGGTAAGTTTTGCTTTCTGTTCCTTTTAGTTCACCTGCAGTTAGGTGTCACTGTATTAAATGAATAACCACACCTAGTGCCGGCGTTAGGGTCACTGACACCCTGGACAAAAATATTGTGGCACCCATTTAAAAAGGAATAAAATGTATTGAGTGTTTTTTTTTGATCAACCAATGTGAACATATGCATAATATGTAAGCGCAGTGTGGTTGAGAACTGTTTCTAATGATATGCACTGAGCATCCCCCCAAATTTGGTGCCCTGGGCAGTCACCCCATCATGCCTAACGCCAGCACTGATCACACCCCACCTTTAACTGAACACTGTCTGAAGTTATAAGCAGATGTAGCCCCACTTCACAAGACAAAGATAATGCCATCACATTTGTTTTGCTGCCAACCATAATGTATTAAATAATAAACTAGATTTATGAGTATACAGGGCAGATACATGCTACTATAATGCCTTATATTCTCACTAATTATTTCAATAGATTTTTTGAGATTTGAGGAAGTCAGCTTATGGGGATTTAAAGAAAGACACTATTTTTACCTCATTAAGGTAGGGATTAGGATAGGGGTAAGGGATTAAGGTTCTTGCTGTATATTTTAACTGAACATTAATAGTACTAAATAATGATGAGTTAAATAAGTCTCGTTCGCATGAACTCAAATGATTTCAAATAATACCATAATTTTCTGATAATTTTTGCAGTAACTAGTTTTATTATTTGTTTGGTTGCTCCTTTTAACACATTTTTATTTCTTTGTCCACAGGTAGATAAAAAACAGTAATAATTGTGATAACATAATTATAACTAATTTGACAGAAGGTAAGTTTTCCCATTTGTTTAACTTATAGTATTTTGTGGACAGATTCATAAGCAGACAAATCATATTCACATAATTCAGCTCCCTGTTTCTCCTAATAAAATGTTTTGAATTAATAATATGGTGAGAATGAAGTAGTACTTCTTAAAATGTGGAAGGTTATAAGTTGTGCAAAAATTGTTTAAAACTTTAAAAACAAATACACCTAGCACTGAATTAATAAAAAAATTGTCCCTCTGTATAAAAAACGAAAACATTTGCAATGATGACTTACATTATGTCTCGTTCGTATGAACTCTTTATGATTTCAAATATTACCTTTAATGTCTGAAAGATAAAATATGAAAGTACATAAATTACTATTCTTCTTTTTCTATTATTTTATAATATATTTATTCTTTGGTCTGCAGGTGGTGCCATGCCTATGATGGAAATAATGTGATAGTGGTAAGTTAATTTATTATTTAGTATAATATATACCCTACCAAAGCCGATGTGTGCACAGATCTTACTGTCACGCCTGACTCTGGATAGGAACATTAGCACACTCTGTGTAAAACATGCAGTTACTATTGCTCCATGTTCAAGGGATTAGTGTAACAATTCTACAAGTACAAAAATCTTTAATTTAAGAAATATCTTTGAATTACTACAAGTTTTTCCTTTTTCTAGGAGGGAAGAAACCAACTCAAAGGGCCCATAACATAACCAACTAAAAAAAACAAAAGCAAAGAAATTAAATACAACTTTAACAATGGATTTCCACAATGTAAGGCATAATACAATAAATTAAAAAAAAACAGTAAGTATTCTAAGACAAAACTAAAAATTCCTGTTAATTATAATTAAATATATCAATATGCTGATCTGTATTAACCTTCCAAGTGTTATTCCTTTATTGCCTATTTTCAATACAAGAATAAGTAGTAAGTAATAATTACTATTGAAGATTTTTTCTCATGATGGATTTAAGTATCGCCCCTAGCTGAATTTGATGATTGATCACTGCTGAATGAAACAGTATTATTGTATTTATTATTTACCAAGAATTATTACAATTAATTTTTTGCATTTCTTCACAGAACAGAATATCAAAAACAAGAAAACAACAGAAGCAAAAAGAAAACACTAAAGTTCTGAGAGGATATAACAGTGACTGTACTTACTTATACTGAATTTTTGTGCAAGTCAACTTTCTATGAGAAATATGAGATCTAGTACAGTAAGGTATGTACAGAGAAGATAATGCTAATAATATTACTCAAAACTGACCGCTGCAGACCACTTTTCATAATCTGTTTAAATATTTCATGACATTAAGTAATTTATTGTAGCTGAATATAGGCATGAGATATTTCTGACCCTTAGTAGATTTATCATATTATGTTTCTTCTTTATTATACAGATATTTTTCATGATGGAATTGTGTATCGCCCCTAGCTGAATTTGATGATTGATCACTACTGAATAAAACAATATTATTTTATTAGGAATGTATTTCATAATGTCATTTAATTACAACTGCATAATATCCTTTTTTCAGAACACAACTGAATCAAGAAAAAAATCGAAGCTGTTTTTATAGGTGAGATCAGATTTAATAATAATTTTGGTTCTTATAATTACTAAAATTAAGCTGAATATATGATAATAATACTTATTTGCTTAATTTATTGTCTTTTTAACTGACTTAAAAAAGGAGGTTTATAGAAGGTATTACATAAAATGACATTTAAAATCAATAAAAGACCTTCCCTACCAAAGCCGATGTGTGAACAGATGTTACTGTCACGCTTGACTCTGGATAGGAACATTAGCACACTGTGTGTAAAACATGTTGTTACTGTGGCTACATGTTCAAGGGATTAGTGTTACAACAATAATTAAATTGCAATTGCATAAAAAATCTACCAAAACATTTATATTATTAAACCTGAAATCATTGTTTTTCATTTTGCAGAAATTTAAATGAGTTTTTATGATAGAATGCAAGGATGAGTGGTAAGTAAAATTCTAACTTGATGTGAAAATTTAAAACACCCATCTATTTCTTGTTTTCTTTTTTCAATGTAATATGTTAAAAGATTTATTATAGTGTTTATGTCAATCAATCTTTGTATGTCGCAAGCTTATCCAAACATATAAAATTAAATGATGCACTTAAGTATCGCCCCTGTCTGAATCTTGATGATTGATATTTACTGATTTGAATTCAACTTTTCAACATTATTTTGTTTTCAAACATAATCATTGAAATATGATAATTTTTGTTACAGCACTTGGAATATTGGTGGAAGGATGTGAATCAGTTTGCATTTGATCAAGGTACTTCTATTGACCATTATCATCTTCATTTAAATAGGGCTGTCAAGTTTTAATTTATATCTTTCATGCATTTTTAAAAAGTAGTATCTAATAATGATTTTAACTAAAGGGATTAGGTGGAAGGGAAAGATTTTATTTGTGCTTACATTATGTCATACATTTATGTATTATGAAGCCAATGCACCATAATTATATGAAAACTGAGTGGATTATTCAAACTTTTAAAATGTTTTGATATGAACTTAAATTAAATAAATAAAATGCTTAATAATGATGACTATATATCGCCCCAGTCAGAACGATTGTGTTGATTGATTTTTTCTGATTTTAATGATTTAAAAAAACTTTCATATTATTTTGTTGTAGTGTTTACTTTTAACTTTAATAATTTTAACTTTATTTTTTAAATTCCAGGCTGTAGTGAAGTGAACCCAAATTAGAAAACTCAAATAATATCACAGTAAGTTCGAACAAAATATTTTATTCTCATAATCCTGACAGTGTACAGTATTAATGTTTTAAAGTGATGGTATTACAAGCATATAGCATAATTATAGTTTTGCTGATTCGATTTTAACTGATAGAGAAAAAAATAGTTATAGTTAATATTATGGTCTTTTAAGTTCAATACTTATTTGTTTTTTTTTACAGGTTAATTTTGATTGTGTTAAAGGAGAATAAGCAAAACTTCATTCCTATGAAACAGTATTAAGGTGTGTAATAAACTTAGAAACTATTATTTTAAGCAGAAGAATTTTATTATTATAAATAAAATAGTAAAGGCATGATGTCATTAACTCATTAATGACCCACAACAGGGTCAGGTCTCCTCTCACAATGAGAGGGATGTTATGTAAGCCTTAGTCAACCATGCTGGCCTACTGAAGGTTGGTGGACTTCACATACTTTTGAGAACATTTTTTTGTGAACTCATGTAGGTTTCCTTACTATATTTTCCTTCACCGTAACAGCAGGTGATATTTAAGCGCACATAACTTTTTTTACAAAGTCAGTGCATGCCACTGGGATTCGAACCGGATCGCTCGATTAGAGGTCGAATTCTAAGCCACTGGGTTATCACCGCTCTTACCACCCACATTAGCCCACATACGACCTCGTATAGAACCATATTTAACTTTAAAGTCCATGGATTGCAGTCCTTACGATCATTAGTCCTGCAAAAGAAAAGATTTCCTCATAAAAATACCCGCTCGAACAAAATTGAGCTGTAAATATAGAACGTGAAGGGCACGCCGCAATTTTCGACAACTCGTGACATCGTTGCTAATAAAGCCTTCGGGGCGATTAATGTGTCTAGGCTGCGTTGCAATATTTCGACGCTGCCAATTAAATTGCCACAGAATCGTGTTACGTTAGAAAAATTTACTTTTTATTAAAAAAAACTAAAAAAACACGCTTTTATAAAATCCAAACTAAAAAATTAAATAAACTATAATTTATTGTATCAGGCGTTACTTTGCGGAAATCCATTGTTATTCAATTGTATGTTGTATTTATATTTCTTTGCAACAATACGCACATTCACAACAACATGCTCTGTTTTGGAGCGAAACACGTCTCGTGTGCTATTGGAATAAGTTGTGATGGTATATAACTACCTGATGATAAGGGAGGGTGGTGGGTCCATACCAAAACAAGTTCCACGTGTGCGTATTGGTGCAAATAAATATAAATACAACTTAAATAATTAAATAAACTACAACACTGCTAGTGGTACACTCAGTTGAGACAGTGTTTATAAATGTTAGCGAGTGCCTCAAGTGGTGCCTAGAGGAGTTTGAACAGGTTCGCGCCTACTCGTGTTTATAACCGCTTTTGGTACGATGATATTATTGTAGGAAAGTCTACAACCCTTTGGCAGACATTTTTCGAGAACTGTTTGAACACTCGAAAAATGTCCATCAGCTCTTGGGCTGTTTGGTTGGGTGTCCTCTTATTTTCAAAGGGCAAAGTCTCAAAATGGGCATGGCAAGTTCATGTTTTGTACCATAATTATTTTCATTCTGGTTGCCTAGATAATAATAATATGCTAAAATACTCCAATTATAATTTCTTTGAAGTAACACATTTTGCCTGGCAACCAAACATCATTACAGGCGATCCATAATCGAAGAACGGTTATTAATAAAGCTATTGTGTTATTGTGCCAAAGATCTCGTAATTATAATATATTAGTGTTCGCCCAGTGGTCGACATTCGACCACAAAAATGAATTTAAGGAAAGCACCATAGGAAAGCACATACGTATGAATTTGCATGTTTTTATACATTTAGTAGTTTTTTTTTAATCTAAGGCTAGTAAGGATTAAATGTACTTCGATACAAAACAATTTCCAACGAAATCAATGTAATAAAATAATAAAATCGTAAAATAATAAAATAAAATGACAGATCTCGTGTCTCTCACGACTTGTAGGACATTAAAAATGTAAACCCAAGTTTCGCGACTCAGTTCTTGCGTCGTATAAAGTTGTGAGATCCTATATCCATGGTACATCATATACATATCCATATTGATGTATCCAATACAATACAATACAATACAATACAATACAATACAATACTCTTTATTGTGCACATACATACAAAGTAATTTGACAATAATTAACACACGAGAGAATACACAATTGGCGGTCTTATCGCTACGAGCGATCTCTTCCAGACAACCATCTAGGTAAGGAGTTAAAGCAAGAAGAAAGAAAGTTGTAGGTAGGATGCACGAAATGTGAAAGTACTTATAGAAAATTAAGTACAGAGGAATAGTGTATGATACAAAAAGACACAATAGAATAGTGACAGACAGTGACAGTGAAACTCCCTAGTGTTAAGTCCCCTCCTAATTATTATGTGAAATGTTTTTTAAAATAATTTACTCATGATTTATGATAGCGCCTCCAGATCTTTAGCGATTATAACAAAATTACAGATTTTTATCCAGTATGTTTATCATAATTATAGACATAAACAAATAATCTAATCAAAGATGTACGAACCTTTGAAATTACTTTATTGATAAAATTTATTAAATTAGCATTTTCTTTCTTTATTGTCAGATAGATCAGTCATTAATCGGTTCTTGACTTGTTAAACTGTTACTGATAGGCAATCTTAGCCAACAAAGTTTCGGTTTTGTTGTCTATCTAAAAAATATAAAGGGACCGGTAGCTAGTCCCCATGAGTACCTACGCATACACCGACGACCTCAAATGCAACTATTTAAGTTGAACGCAAGTGTCCATGAGTTGCAATGTCCACATCACTTCGGTCGGCTTACATGTTCGTTTGGAAATAATTTTAAGTGATTTAAAAAGACATTCAATGCATTTACGAGGCTAGTTTCTTCGTATACGCCAGCAGTGGCCAATAAATCGGTCCAATGCTTGCCTTCGCAGAGTCAGCTCAGTGCGTCGCGGACTGCATACATATCGGCTGCTAATGCGCATTGCGACACTAGCCAGGCACTTGGTGGATTAGAATGCACTAGGCTTTGCCCGCGGCTTCGTCTGTTCGTTAAGAACTTAGTTCAGAAAGGGATAAAAAGTATGCTATATGTTAATCCAGGTTATAATAAAAGCATACCAAACCTTACATTTATAATAGTTGAGAGAAATAGGGTAGGATTATTAAAATACCCGCTTAATCTTGTGAGTACTTCTTGTACCCCAAGAAGTACTCATAAGATACTCACAAGCCCGACTAGTTTCGGACTTGGCCGAGGTCCTTAATCATACGCTCATCACTGAGGCGTTACAACGGAGACTGCGCTTTATACCAATAATGAAAATTCAAAATTCCTTATGTTGTTTTAAAGATAAACTGCATAGACACGGGGTAGTGACTTTGTTTTCGACTAGAAATATATTTTACTGTAAATTTTATTCGTATGATCGTTGATCGTTGAATCGTCACCAAAATGTTTCCTGCTAAAAACTTCATTCTTTAAGCCTGTTTTTCTTCTGATTCTGCTTGGTCGTACTGCCTATTAGTATACGTACCTACCTATTGTGCTCACTCATAATACGACTAGTAAAAGTTAAATTTAGGTTTTGCTCAGTTTCAGTACAAAAAACTAGTTAAAACTGTGGTCTCTGGAACGGAACTTTGTTTTAGCTGAAGTTATGTTTAGTTTTAAACACTTTTTAATTGCACGCTGGCCTTTAACCATACATTTTACATAGATTTTACCCAATAAATATAAACGATCGAACCCGGTTGTTGTTAAGCATAGGTGATCAAATAAACTTAAATCTATAATGGCTGCAACCTTTTTATGTCCCACTTTTGGGTATGATCTCTTCCCACAATAGGGTGAGGCCTGCAACATACTCCACCACGCTACTCCAATGCGGATTGTTGGAGAAACGGGCTAGTAGCCAACCCGTGTCGGATGTTTTCACACCGCCCATAGGTGTAATGGCCTTATCAATAACCATCGAAACCGACAGCCTTACGTGCCGTAAGTGTCATTCACCACTAGCGATCACCCATCCCATCAAAATATTTTTGTTGGCCGACTTAATAGTTCTCCAAATTAATATCTTTTTAAACTTACTATTCGTATAAATTTCTTATTTATAAAATCTGCCACACAAAAGAATAGGATTGGAAAACTCTGTTATTTATAATTTTCAATTATTTTAAGAACAAATACCTACCCCACATAATAGGAGTCTCATCAAATTAGCCATGTAGTTAATCCGAACAAATTCCGATGTATATTTTTGGAATATCACTGTAACACTGTACAAAAGCTCATCCGAATTTATCTGTGAGTCCGTGTCTTTCCAGTTCACGCTCAGTGATCAGAAAGGAGTGAGTTGCGAATTACATGCTTCGATTAATACACCAAAACCCGTATTATCTCACTTATATTATAAATGCGAAGGTTTATCGGAACTGATAGATGTTTGTGACTCTCTCACGTAGAAACGACTGAACAGAAGATGTTTGGAGGGAAAGGGGAGATCTCCCGCCAGGCTGTCACTGCCTGAGGACCGCGGTCCGAATGTTAACATCGGACCTATTGTATATATGCAGAGATTCTTTGGAACTTTGATAGCTCGTTTGAGAATACGTCTTCCGATTGGGCAATTCGGTATGACGCAAATACTACATTCGCTGCTTGCGTCGTCATGCGTGGTCAGCATTTCATGAGGCGCGCGCTCATATGATAACTGTACGTAGGTATCGCGCCGCTACAGATGGTTCAATAAGGTACCTACATAGTTTAGGCGCATGGGCATTAGCACCTTACAGCCCAAGAGCTGTCAGTAATTTTTGAGAAGTGTTTGAGGCATCATAAAAACATATTGAATATCTATTTGTAATATCCGAACACAAAAATGCAGTATCTGGCTGACGGAATGAATTTAGCCGAGCCCGAAATGATGAAAGAACGAATATTTTTGCAATAAAAAGTGTTTGAAAACTTTTGAAAATTTTAACAAATTTTGGTTTGTAATTTAGTATCTCTTATTATAAAAAAAAGCGGCATGTTGAAACACAAACATGTTTTCTTTCTTTCTTTTTTACTAAAAGTAAAAAATAAAAAATACGAATATATTGATCTGAATAAAACTTTACAACTGGATATTTAAATCTTTCATGACGTTTTTGTTCCGATTAAATTAAAATATTTATGTGGCGTAAGCTTCAACTACCAATGAATATTTATTGGCATTGTTACGAGCGCTGATCTCAATGGCCAATCTATGAATAATATAAAATTTTCTCTGGATTTAAAAGTATTTTAAACGCTGTACATCTGCGATGCATTACATAGTACCATGCTCAAATAATTCATAAATTTGTATCCGTTCAAATATTTGACGAGTATAGTAAAAGGCACGTAACTCTAGCGCTGGCCGTTATTGCGCAGAAGTCAAAAATAAGGTGTCTTGGCGGCCGTGGCGAGCGTACGTTGCGCCGATTGGCTCTCGGTACCTGGGCTGCCGGCTCCAATTGGCTCCGCGACGGCACCCATGCGCAGCTATCCCCTCCACGTTTCGTTCAGCGTTAGAGTTACGTGCCGTTAACGGCATTAATTTAACACTTAAAACTTAAGTCCACTTTTACTTGTCCTCTTAGTATAGTATCATTTCATCAGCTGTAGAAGTCTTCAGATAAATGTATATTGAGTCAATGTCGAAAAACAGATTTTAAAGACGACAAAAAGTTAAGTTCACTTTTACTTTTCCTCCAATTTAGTATCACTATCTGTTTAAGTCTTTATATAAACATATCATAAATAGTAAGTCAATGGCGATTAAACAGATCCATTTATTCGAAGGCAACCAAATAACAAGACATTGAGATTCCGTACAAAGCGAAACAACCCTTCAGCTGCTGGAATCACAACAGTGACAATACTCAGTCCGCCTCAAAAGCCTTATTTGAACGTCGTGACACCCGGTGACTCGGATTCCTCGTTCGCGTGGTGTAAGGTTTGGGCTGAGGCGATTTTCTATTTTAATCCAAGCAAACGGCTAGATGGGCCTTTTCTAAAATCTGCCCGCCGGGTAAAAAGGAAGGCAGTGATGATATATAGTCAAGGTGCGGAAGTCCGTCTGAGAGGCAAGACCGTCTACTGGGCTTTTAGCAAAATATAACGACT
>DWIY01000807.1:0-11594 GCA_018248615.1 Erynnis brizo brizo
TACATAATAAATGTAATTAATTATGTAAATGGCGTTTTTGGTAATTAGTTTGAAGTAGGTTTTGATAACATTTTACGATTCTTAGATTAGTTAGTTGATAGATTTTTTTATTCTATAAATCTTTAAGTCATAAGGTGCTTGTGTGTAAAAACTGAATTAGGTACCTATTACAATTAAAATGAACCCAATCTTTTTATTAGAAATGCCAAAGCAAATGGTGTCCTGCCAGATGCCAGATATAAAATCTTTATAGAGCTTTGAACACGTACGTTTAAAATTGCTACAAAAAATAATAATTTTAAACGATTTTAATGACCCTTCTCGAATAATTATAACGAGCCATTGTTATATGCCTAGTTGACTCCATCATTTTAAAACAATGATTGATATTTTCTACAGTTCTTGTTGTTCTGTATTCTGAAAGTTCTTGTTTTAAAACTAATTAACCTTTTTGTGCATGACGTAATTTCGTGACCCCAAAACATCTTATGTAAATTAATTATTTTATAATGAGATTGGTTTGATTTGGAAGTATTTTTTAAATTTGAATAAATTTCTATACAGTTTATCTTTTTTTATTTCTATCAGAAAAAGACATACGTACCTATGTTTATAAATAAAAAGTTACTAAATTTTTATTGTTTACAGATAAACTTTCTTATTTATACCTTTTCCCAGGCTGCAAATATACCTTCAGACATTTCATTACACGCGTTTACTCGTACATAAAATATAATGTTAACATTATCTTCTTCGCCATTGGCGTAGGCTGCGGGACACCATCTAAATGAAAATAGAACATTTTAATCATTTTATTCAAATATATTCATCAATTATTTCCATTTGCAAATCTATTTATTACGTACACGAGCGTGCAATGCTATAGGTACAAGGATACAATGCAGAGTAAGTTTTTTAAGTCCCATACCCACATTAAACCTTACCTCTTTATAATTTTTGGTTATATTGTTTCGGATAAGTTTAGAGTCGTAGAGTAAGGTCATCTTCAATCATTGTTCTTTCCTCATGATGTGGTCTCAACGTGGGCGTACTGCCTCGCGAATTCGATGGAATCCACTTTATTATTCGCCACCAAAGCTGCACACACGAGATTCTGTAATCTTATTCAATTCTGTTAATTGACGGTTTATTAATTACTGCGAAACCTGGACGTATGCGGCTTCGCGGTCACTGACCTTATGGAAATTCATCGATTCGTTTTTACACAATGGATTTTAACGTCGAATTTTTTCTGTGGATTTAGGTTTTAGTCGATAAACAGTCACTTATTGTTTCCTAGTACAAAATATATCAAAAATAAAACTATATAGCGTATCATATTGATTGACCATGAATTACTTACTGGATGGACCTTTATTCAAATTACCTCTACATTTACATCATTCAATTTTTTTTTATTTTGACGTATGCTATATTTTTATTACTGAAGTATTTTTAGTTAAAGATCTACAAAAGATTATAATATTTTTTTATGAAATAAGCTTTAAACTCTATCATGGAGCACTCTTACCTCGAAGGTGCTTAAAACTTAAATGTTAATTCAATGAAAATATTCTAAAGATTTTTCACACATTAATCTTTTTAATATATTCGTATTCACGTGCGTAATATTTAAAAGTTGAATGTTATAACTATACCAAAACAATTTGTAAAAACATAACCGAACTTACATTCAAAATAGCTATTGAAACGAAAGAAATAATCCACGTCACTGATCCCATTCTCAAAAGGACTAAGTTTTCTACAGTTTTTGCTCGCATTTTATATGAAAAGTTTATCTTATGAGAAATTTTTCTTTGTGTGAACATCTTTGTTTATAAAACTCCGTAAATTTATGTTGCACAGGTGTCAGATACTGGTAAAACAAACAAAGCTAAATAATAGTTCGTGACTCATAATTAAGCGAAGTGATGAGAAATATTGCGTTACTATTATTATTATAACAATATAGTGTAAAATGTTATCTTTATTCAAGTGTTTAAAAGTGAGTACCAAACAGGCATGAAGGCCACCTTGTTAAGTGGGCACTGCAACCTATACACAGTTCAACCTCAAATAGAACAGAAATCCTATTGAGGTCGTATGTGGGTGTGTCGCTAGTTGCTACCCATGAGGATAAGATTGCGGCCGCCTCAAATATAGCTACGTAACCACACTTCCACATCCGAAACAATACATGAAGAAATTACAGCTCCGAGGCATGTTATAAGGTAAGGGTCCTGGTGAGAATCAATAGCTATTTTGGCTGCAACCCTTTTAAGGTCCAGTGTAGGGCATGGGTCTTTTACAGAGGGATGCTCCACAATGGAGACTTCACCACCCTGCTCTAATGCGGATTGGTGACGAAACAGGCTGGTGGCCAACTCGTGTCGGATGTTTTCAAATCGCCTATGGGGTCTCTGACAAGGTTTAATGACTGCTACCTTATCCATAACAACCTCGACTGACAGCTTAACGTGCCCTTCGAAGCACGGAAGCGTACATTTAATTTGCCACTAGCGGTCACCCATCCAGATACTGACCACGCCTGACGTAGCTTAACTTTTTCGATCGCTTGCGGTCTACTCAAGCAGCGGGGCTATGTGCGTTTCTATACCTCATTTACTATTAGAAAAGTATTCAGATGACAGTGTTTTGCTTTACCAAATATCTACATATTTTCAGGGCTAAAAACTGGCAGCACCAATTTTTGTTAGCCTTTATGAAAACCATTATCAAAAGCCGGTCTTGGCAAATGTATCGCTTTGAATACAGCATTTTCACCCAATCGCGAAAATGCGGCGTTAGCGGATCAATGCATTACTAAAGCTATTTTGTTCCAATACGCCGCACGTTATTCAGACCCTGATTTTATGGCTTCCAATTTTATAGCGAGCAAAATATTTTTCAAATAAAACAGCATTTTGTTAATTGCAAATTGCTCTATATTTACATTTAAGTTACTTAAAGTACATGAATAAATAGAGATAATATATTAAACAACGAAATTAGAAATTACAGTGAAAACTATTCTTCTTCTTCGCCGTCATCGTCTTCTTCTGATTCTTCGTCTTCTTGGCTTTCTTCGCTGTCTTCACACACGACTTTCTCAGTTTTAAGATTTTTCCTCTCTCTAAGACACCCAGTGCCTTCCGATTCTCCAGAAACAGTACTAAGTATAGACAGAGAGTCTCCATCAAGTGGTCCGTAACGCTTAAGACTCGAATATCCACTTAATACTTCAGGCTCGACTCCATTTTTGTCCTGACAGTCGCATGGACAGCCGTTTTTACATCCACATGATCCAATTTTCTCTCGTAAGAGATTGAATATGAGTGGTAAAAATGATTTAAAGTTTGTCGATTTCGGTTTCGTGTTTGTGTATGTGGGAGCTACGGCTGTATTAACAGGATAACTTGAAGGAATCGCATATTGTGAAGGAGTTTGAACAATCGATACAGGAAGGGAAGACAATATTGACGACTGACTTGGTATCACTGCCGCTGCTGGTTGCACTTGGACTGAAGAGAGTTGAACTTTATGATGCTGTGGGTACCGAATTTGTGTATTTTGATTGTAATATATGTTTTGCCTAGGATCCACAGATGGTTGATTATAGTAATACGATTGCATATTTGAATTCTGGACTGTTGTGCTAGGTACCGTTAATACTGCCGGAACTGAACTAATAGCTTTAGGCGTTTCAACAATTGTGGCTTGTATGTCATTGCTGGGTTTTACATAACTGTATGAAGGTATAACATATGTTTGTTCGGCAGGTTTTACATTATAACTTGGAATTATAGAAATAGATGGGTTATAAGCGGAAGTTGGAGCATTAGATGCCACTGAAGAAGAAGATAGCTGTGGTGAAACATAGTACCTTATTGATGAAACATCTTGAGGTTTGAAACCTGCCTGTTGTGAGTTAATAATTACTTCTGCAGGTTGTACAACATTTTGTTGAGGCTGAACGTTCAAATTTTGAACATTCGAATTCACTTGAGCAAGGTGTAACGTATCTTGTGGATTGGATGATTGAAGTTGAAATTGTGCGTTAGACGATGTTTGATAAGTATTTTGTTGGTTTGAAACCGACTGTTGAGGAATATCTGCCTTTTGTTGAAACGCTAGTAAGGGAGGAGGGTTCTGTTGTGAACTAAGGGACTGTTGAGGTGACTGCAATAAATTTTGCGATTGAAGAGGTTGATTTTGTGCAGGATGATTTGTTTGTATAGACTGTTGTAATTGCGTGGGCTGGAGAAATTGTGAAGACTGATGCTGTTGTATAGGTTGTTGTTGTTGTAAAAATTGTTGTGCTTTTAAAGACCGTTGATTGAGATCTGGTGGTGGCTGTATTTGTTGGGTGTTTTGTATAGGAGGCGACGTGTTTATTTGTGGTTGTACCTGCATATGTCCATGTCCACTCAGTAATTGATGTTGATTTACTTCATTTGTTTGTTGTTGTACTTGAAGCTGATTAATTTTATTTGTAAAGGCACCAGAGTTTCCATTGCGATTCAAAAATCTTTGTATGTTATTAACCATTGTGTTTGTAGGTTGCTGTTGTGGTACCGGATTGTTGGTCTCATCATTTTGAATATTATTAGCCAAACCATTTTGCTGCCCGTATATATTCTGAAAAACGGAGATAAAATAAAAATTAGTAATTCCGTAACAAGGAACAATATGTAGAAATGTGAAGTACAATTTTATGATCTGCCTTACCTTTGCAAATAAGATTAATGTAAATGATGCAACAAACGCGATCGCTTTCATCGTGGTAATTTATAAAGTGACCGTATCGTAACACTTACGTATAATTATATATTTCACTTATTGATCTTATGTAATCTTTATCTCCCTTATCTCACGATATGAGATACATTATCAGTTACCCCATAGAAGTATACAATGATCACGTTCGTTTTATCTACGTCACGGTGAAATTTATCAATTAAATCATATTGGTTTCATTATAAAATTAACTTTGCATTGTGCTGTAATAAGAATGGTCGTAAGATAAAAAAGGCCCAAACAATGTCATAAGAAGAAATCCATTTTATTTGTTACTTTTATGTTTTTTTAAATATTTTTGCTTATTTGCATTTGTGAATTAATGAACAGGTATAAAGAATAATCTTATTGTAATAATTATAAAGGTCAAAAAGTAAATAAAATGTGGGTTCCATTTCACTGTAGGTACCTGTTGTAATTCGTATTACGTAGATAACCGCAATATCGATCTATCTAAAACACGTATGATTTTTAAGGTAAATATACCAAAGTTTATTTTGATCTGAAACTCTGTTTTCATCAGTTGTACACTAAAGATATTTTACTGATAATTACATATTATGTGCCAAAGAAAAATTCAATAACCTATTATAAGATGCAGTACAAATAAAAATAAATAAAAAGCATATAATTACTTATTTTGAAAGTTCTTTAATAAATATTAACATTACATTAGCCTCATTCTTCATCATTCGCTCGCACTACATCTATGTAGATTGTATTTTCCCTGTTGGGTTTCGCGCAGGGCTTATCGTCCACGTCATCGAATTCTCCGTTCTGAGCACCTCTGTTTATGATAGGATTGTTAGTTGGGAACGGTATTGGGTATGGGATGGGAATTTTCTGGGCATTGCCACAGTTGCAGCAATTGCAGCAACCACAGTTTCCCTTGTTTCTTCCAGCGAGTAGTAGTACAGTCAGCAGCAGTCCTAGGTCATCGTCCTCGTTATTGATGTACGGGATTGGCGCGCCGCCATATGGAGGAAGTACTTGAGCTACAACTTCTTCCTGAAAACAATTAAGGTTACGTTTCACATTTTATTTTAAAACACCAGTGTTGTTCGTGACACTTGCAACAATTTATGAAGACTGAGAATATTGGTCAAAATCGCTTATTATTATGACTCAATAATAATAGCTCTGTCAAAGAGATCTCAATAAAATACAGAGCCAATAATCAAATAAAATGACCCAATTATTCATTAGAATCCCCAACAAAGTCGAATATTCCTAAAATATTTATGGCACGATCTTGATATTAACGGACACTAGCCTTTAGGTCTTTACTATATAGAAGACTAGAACTAAAATAAACATTTTTTCAAAAAATATACTTATTTTTCGATCTCATAATTTAGCCAATAAACAAATAAATATGTATTTGACAATAAATAACTATTTATAACTACCTGAAATGAAGTCAGTATAGCTATTGCAAATAGCCAAATACCTAACGACATTTTTGCAATTCTTCAATATATTGCATGAAGACTTGTAAGTGCGTAGGTTGCTTTCTTATAATACCTCTTTTGTTAAGTCATGTGCATTATATTTCTAAGCGCTTGCACCATTGTCTGTGATCGATATCTTATCTCAGTTACGTCATATCCAAATGAACGTATCTCACGTGTGTACAAACACGAGACTTATCGAAACCGGTGTGTAAATCAGAGCGTCCGTAAGATTTACATTGTATACCTATTTATCTATACATATTGCGATACACGTGGTTTTTACACACTTCTATGTTATCAATGCAAAGTAAATACGAATTTGCTTTTTTCCTTTTTGCTATCTTTTTGTGTCCATTTTCGAATTTAAAATGTTTATTCAAACCAACAAGTGGATAGAATTTAAAACTTTCCATATTTATTCTAGTTCACAAAATGAGCAGGAAACTAGATTTAAAATTTCAATAATAATTTGGAAAAGGGTAAATTCATTTGTGATTGTAAATATAAGAAACTAAAATTGATTTATTTACAACTTTATTTGACTAAGAAATAACAGTACCTAAAGGTTTCTTTTAATAGTAACATTTTCTTCTATTATACAAACAATAACAACAAGAATAACTTATTAAATAATATCTGAAATGGTATTGTAATTGCCGAAGTTACGAGAACTAGAAGTAGGAAATAAATTGAGTTAAGAGGCTGTTGCGTACACAGCAGTGCGTCGTCGAGAGGAAAGCTATAAAGATGAGTTACTCGAATCTCCACAGATTTGTCAGACTTTATCACACGACATTTCATTTTATCGATGCTCGCTCGGCAACAATGCTATAAATCTATCAAGCCAGTTTGACTTTCCGCAGGTTACGATGATTGCGTTTTTGAGTGTTGTTAGGATCGTTTCCAAAATTATCGATCAAAAGTACTAAAGTAATTCCATTGGTAACCTCAAATGATATTGCTTTAAAGTAATTGGCGGCATTACAATATTTTAGAAACTAGAGAATAACCAATTTGTTATTTCCTTTTACGATAGTCATTATCGTCGTCGTCTCCATCGTCTCTGAGCTCTCGGCAACGAGAGGAGCATGGACACGGGTTATATATTATGGGATTGTTAACGGGTATGGGAATCGGATAAGGAATAGGAATACTGCTTCCCGAATTTCCGCTGTTGCAGCAGCAGCAGCAACATCCACCACCGCTGTTCCCACGATCGCTGAACAGTGCCACTAATATTATTGGTAGCAAGTTTCGCAAGCTTGATTTGGAACTTCCTCCTATTACTATGGGAGGCAGTGGAGGGTATTGGTAAGGTGGAATAGGTGGAAAGTCTGGGCAACACGGTAATGGCTGTGTGACTGGAGTATTTTGAGGTGAGGCAGATACCACAGTAATCTTCGGCGCTGGCACAGTCGGTGTGGGCACATTTATTTGCAAGCTTAAAGGCAATTGCTGACATTCACCAGTCAACACTGTAGGTTGGGGTAAGCACGGCGTTACCAAATCAGGGGTAATTTCCAGAGTTCCTGTATAGGTGTTGATAGCAGGTAACACTTGAGGTGGCGGCAGTATCGGTAAAGACAACGACTGTGGGTTGATTTCAGAAAACGTAAAAGGTTCAAAAATCTGGTTATAATTGTACGGATTTACTTCATTGAATTGATTTTGCGGTTGAAATACTATAGGAGACGGTCGGACTGCATTCTGTGCACAAGAAGGATAGTTTTCAAATGGGGCTGCTTGAGCAATTTGTGGCTGACAATTGGCTTGTGGTAAAGGAGGAAGAGAAACAGTTTGTGGTGGTGCAGGTATGGTATTCGGGGGATATCCAGGTGCACAGGGCAGGGGATTTGCAACTATAACGTTTTGATTTGGATTTTGAGCCCTTATAGGTTGATTAGAACACAGTAGTGGGTCTTGCGTGTTAACATAACCAGGCGGTGGCATAGGAAAAACAGAAAGTGGCTTCGCTAATCCTTCTTGAGGATATGGGTATATTGGTTGACCTTGTAGCATCGGTAATAAATCTGGGAGCACTCCATTCGATGCAGCCATGGTTAATATTGAGTTAAACAATTCAGCTGAAGCCGGGTTCCCACAAGCTCGGTTATCCCTAACCACGGTTTGTGCAAAGCCGTCTTCTGATACTTCATTTTGACAGGACACTCTTGAATCCTGCAGAGGAAAAACGAAGTTTATAGTTGCGAAAGTAGGTCACAGAAATAAGTTTTGGAAAGCAAAAGATAGACTTACTCGAAATGATAAAAATATGATAATGGCAGCGGCAGTCCACCTACGTGGACACTCCATTTCGAACTCGTATAATGAAGTGGTTATTTACTTATATACTTGAGGCAATTAAGGGTGTTATCTTGACATAGTTTATTACTAATACAATTTCCTATATAAGATATTTATCAAAATTAGGAAAGGTCTTACCTCACTGATCGATATTGCTTGTAGATTGTGGTAATAAGGTTTTTATTGATTAAACATGTCGTACCTAAATACTGGAAATCAATTTTATTGAATTATTTTATTTTATACACTCCTATATATAAATTAACAAACTGAACTGCAATGATTATTTTAACGCAGTCCAATTTTCAATAAATAAACCAAGAAAACTAGCATGCACCCTAACTAAGGTCATCGTTGTCTATGCTCACTAGCAAAATCAAGGCGGTGTGGTCAGTGACTTGCCGGCTAAAAGAAAACATCTAATTTTATTTACCTCATAAAAAACTCAAATGGATCAATTGTAAAAGATATTATTTATGTGACTTTTAAGATTATTTTATTTGTTCATTTTTAAAAAACCAAAATATTTCTTGTTACAGGTACGTTGTCTGAGAAGTGACCGACATCTCCTACGGCTCAGTCGTAAATCACATCCAATGGCCGCGCAGTGGGACTCAGGTTATATATTGCTCACGATAAACTTGCGGTTTTCGACAATTTGCTTTTCATTTTGGTCATTTAACCGTTTACGTAAAGCAATTTATTGAGTGGGAATCATTCGATTTCCGAATCGAGATACATTGAATGAATTCGACAATAGAGTTCCGCCAAAAGCGGCTTATTTTCAAAAATCGTAGGCGGTTTCCGTAGAGGATTATTCCAAATCAAGAAGATGTAAAAAATTGTCGTCCTTGAGTTATTTATTGCGCTCGATCGCCAAGAATATCAAAATTTCTGACTGTATAAAATGTAAGTGTGACTCTTGTCTTTCTTCATTATTGTAAAAAAGAGAAATAGGTGTATGTAACGTACGTAGGTACTAAAATTTAAGTCTATTTCATTATAAAGTTTTATTCTGATGTGACGTTTTGGGAAATTCCATCAAAATTTGCCTACACGTGATAAACCAAAATGCGAGTAAGTATCAGAATTTAGAACATACAAAGTTAGTAGGTAAGTGTGTTAATGGTACCTATGGATAAATTTTTTCTCGATTAAAATACAAATGTTTTAGATGTACAAAGACATATTATTTCACAGTACGAAGAACAAAGTAGTTGTAGTAAAGTAGTAAGTACAAAGAAGTATTTTTGAAAAATTGGTAAATAGGGTGTGATCCATCCTACAGTGTGATAAATTATGCTTCCTGGAAGTAGTTTTTAAATATTTACGAGGGCGGATACTCCGTATGCGTAGTTGTCTCTAGGGGCCGTTCCGACAGTCATCATTGTTTTACTAATGACGGAAATGGGCCCGGGAAGACATTTTATAGCCCTCGAAATATCCCTCATGAAGTCTGTTTACATATTTCAAAAATAGCGCTTAGTTGCGTCTTAGTTGAAATATTCCATAGTTCTGAATTTCATAGCTCTATCTTTGAAAACGATGGAATTTCAAAAAAAATTACAGGAGATATCTTGAGGCGACCATCGGAGGCCTCATGAGAAAAGTTGGGCATGGATGTTCACTGTCCATATTATACTGTCTAGTAAGGTTCATACAGCGTTCGTATGGTCCTCGTAGTTTTGGTCAGTCTTTTCTTATATACGGTTTTTAAATATTTATAAGGGCATGCGTTACACCGTATGCGTAGTTGTCTCTAGGGGCCGTTCCGACTACATCCGACAGTCATCATTGTTATTATGAAGCGACGGAAATGAGCCCGGAAGGCTTTTTATAGCCTCCATAATTCCCCTCATCTATCCTGTTTATTTAAAAAGGACATGGTCATAATTATGTTCTATGGAGATTTGCGTATAAACATTTCTTTAAGAATCGTATAGGTACCTACTTACGAGTATGTCCTGTCAATAAGATGGAAAGATTAGGATTTGTTCGTTATTTTACATTATCTCTGTTATCAAAACTTACAGTAAAATAATTTAGTTATTACACGTGTCTAAGTCTTAGGTACTTTAGGAAACGAAGACTACATAAATATGTACTCCCTTCAAAGTCATTTCAACGGATGTTTCGCTGCAAAGAACTTAGTTCAATATTTCGGCATACTCACAGAATTCGAATATGTAACATTAGAGAATTTAGTCCAGAGAGAAATAAAAAGTACCCTAAATTAGAATCCAGATTTTAACTACCAGAAACCAAAACTGTTATAAAAGCCGTTTATGAGTAAAAACGTTCGAATTAGTGTCAGAATGAAAGGTTCTTGCACTTTGAAACTGCTTCCATAAATTCGAATATGAGTGGGTTACTTTCCAGGCTCTCTTGATACCGACTGCGGTACTCTTGAGTTCCGTGAACGAAGATAACATCTTCAACAATTTATTGACAAGCGGTCTCTTTGATATCCCTCCAGTGTTGGTTCAATTTGAAAACACGGCATTCTTATTAGCGTTTGTTACCGTCTACCTTTTCAGAGATTTGAAGGAAATTAATAAGGAGATATTAAGTTTTTATAGTTTTTAAAACTGTTTGAAAATTTACCTTCTATCATCATTCATCAAACATCCAGATACTGTCAATAAAACTTCAATATAAATAATTGAAATGTGAAGCAAATTTAGTTGTAATTTGAAATTTTTTGTATTAGGTAATTGAGTTGCAACGGACGTGTAGGCCACCTGATGTTCCAACCTTTAATAGAAAAATAATATCATAATATCTGAGGTTGTATGCGGGTGTTTTGCTACTCATGATGAGATATTCGCCTAAAATAAAGTATCCTCGGCCATTATTCTCATTTCGAGCAAGTTACAATGTAAATTGAGTTCCTTCGATAGCCTTATAGCTAATGACTTCTGAGCATTAAAAGGTCTACGTAGTGAGGTGAATTGAATAGTGTTGATGACGACACGGAAATTACATAACGTGTCACTCAAAGGCTTAAGGGCTGTCAACACCCTATGTTGAAACAGGTTA